>SZWC01005878.1:60122-91847 GCA_023375785.1 Penium margaritaceum
GACAGCGATCCCACACTGTACAGACAGATCACTGGCAGTCTCTCATATCTGGCCTCAACCACACGTCCAGACATCTCATGTGCAGTCAATGTATTAGCCCAATTCAGTCAACAGCCGCGCAGCACGCATCTCAAAGCCTTGCTGAAACTGCTGCGCTATGTCCTGGACACTGCTGTGGTTGGTCTCGTCTTTGCCCCCACTTCAAATCCACTGCTGGATGGCTTTTGTGACAGTGATTATGCGCGTGACCAGCGGGCTCGGAGTTGGGGAGGGTATGTCTTTCGGGTGTGGGGTACGGCTGTGTCGTGGCGAAGTGCAAAACAATCGTGTGTGGCTCGCAGTGTCGCGGAAGCTGAGTACATGGCACTGGGAGAGGCGGTTTGTGAGGGAATCTGGTTGGCACGACTGCTTGAGGAATTGGGAATGCATGTGCTCGCAGTCCCGCTGCACAGCGACAGCTCCGCCGCGCGCCGCATTGCAGCGAATGATGGTGTATTGCATCCACACACAAAGCACATCAGCGTAGAACATCACTTCGTTCGTGAAGCTGTCAAAGCAGGGGCAGTGCAAGTGTGCCCCATCAAGGGTGTTGACCAGCTTGCCGATTTTCTGACCAAGGCGCTCCCCTCTCCCACACTCCATCCTCAACTCAAAGAGATTGGCTGTGCATCTGCGACACTCATGTCCAAGGGGGCGTGTTAAATCTCTCCTGTATATATTTTCCCTCTCTGAGTGGCCATGAGTGTGCAGGGCATGCTAGCACAGAGAGCGGAGGCGACGCACTGTGAGCGCACGCGCCACCAGTGGCCTGGCGATACTCCCGCCGGCTTCACACGTGCCCGCTTCCCTCCTGGCAGCATTGCCCTAGCCCCACCTGGCAGTTTGCTGACTCATATGCTCTTCGCTTCTCTTGACTTCAGTTGTGACATAGTTTAGGCTTACTTGTGAACCTGTGTTAGGTCTGACTGATATAGTTTAGGTTCAAACTCGGAGTGGGGCTTGTGTTCTTGTTCGGACCTCGAGTGGGTTTCCCCCTCGCAGTTGGTCGAGTGCCGGCGAGCTCCGCTTGCCGGCGTGACGGGTGAGCTAGAATAGCGAGACTCACCCGGTACCCCTCCTCCTCATCGATGTGCTTGGTGTTGTGGGTCGCGCCATGGCCGCCCACCTTAACCCAACCTATACTTAGCCGTTTCTGGACCAAATCGACTCATTCCAATTGCATTCTGACCGTGATCAACATCTCAGGACCCATCAAAACGCTGTTCCGGAGGTGCAGATGTCCCTACCCTTAGTGGCGGCACCCCTCGTGCCTTTGTGATCTGCTCCGATGAGTTAATCATCAAGTTTGGTGATGGGGATTGATGTGGGCCAAAACCTGCTTGTGGACCTCCAGTCGGAATTTTGATGAAGTCCCCGAGTAATAAACTGTACTACTGATTTTCGGACTCTGATCCAGGATTTTGGCTAAGTCTCTCAGTAACAAAACTGCACTCCTAAATCTGGCGGATCATCCACCGGACGCCTCGGCAGTCCTTACGGAGCAAAATCCCCAAATGGAATTTTGTTACTCGTTCAGGTGGATTATCCACCTCCGGTGGAACTGCAGTCGGCTACCAGAGCTGCCGCGCACACCCCAACTTTGGAAGTCCATATCTCCCTCGTTACTTGTCCGATTCCGGTGAAACAACTTCCATCGGATTCAGCTATTCTTCAACTTCCATTCCCCATTTTAGGATCCGAATAATCCGCGAGTCGCCAGATCCGTCGACGAGATATTTCCTCTCTGTGGCGGTTCGTCGGTGCCTCCCGGCGCCGTACTTGGGCATGCAGAGGGACAATCTTCAACAGAAACTAGGGCGTAGCTAGTGCCCAACTGATTTCCAACTAGGGTGCAACTAGGGTGCAAGTAGGAAGTAACTAAAATGCAAGTAAGGCGCAACTAGGGCGTAAGTAGGGTGTAACTAGGATGCAAGTAGGACGCAACTAGGGCGTAATTAGGGCGCAACTAGGACGCAAGCAGGACACAAGGAGGGCGCAAGTATGACATAACCAGGGCAAAAAAAGGGCACAACTAGGGCGCAAGTAGGACACAAGTAGGGCGCAATTAGGGTATAACTAGGGTGCAACTAGGGTGTAGCTAGTGTCCAACTAAGGTGGAACTAGGACGCAAGTAGGAAGCAACTAGGGCGCAACTAGGACAAAAGTAGGATGCAACTAGGGTCCAACTAGGGTGTAACTAGGATGTAACTAGGGCGCAAGTAGGACGCAAGTAGGGCGCAACTAGGGTGAAAGTAGGATGCAAGTAGGACGTTAGTAGGCACAACATGGGCACAACTAGGACGCAACTAAGGTGCAAGTAGGATGTAAATAGGACACAAGTAGGGTGCAAGTAGTGTGCAACTAGGGCGCAACTAGGGCGCAACTAGGACACAAGTAGGACGTAAGTAGGACGCAACTAGGGCGTTACTAGGGCGCAACTAGGGCGTAGCTAGTGTCCAACTGAGACGCAACTAGGACGCAACTATGACGCAACTAGGGTGTAACCAGGGCGCAAGTAGGGCGCAAATAGGGCACAAGTAGGGCGCACGTAGGATGCAACTACGGTGCAACTAGGGTGCAAGTAGGACACGAGTAGGATGCAAGTAGGGCACAAGTAGGACACAAGTAGGGCACAAGTAGGGCGCAACTAGGGTGCAACTAGTACACAACTAGGATGCAAGTAGGGCGCAACTAGGGCGTAGCTAGTGCCCAACTGAGGCCCAACTAGGGCGCAACTAGGACACAAGTAGGGTGCAACTAGGACGCAAGTAGGACACAAGTAGGGTGCAACTAGGGTGCACTTACGACACAAGGAGGGCGCAAGCAGGGTGCAACTAGGACCCAACTAGGGCGCAACTTGGGTACAAGTAGGGCACAAGTAAGGCGCAAGTATGGTGTAACTAGGGAGTATCTAGGGCGCAACTTGGGTACAAGTAGGACACAAGTAGGGCGCAACTAGCGTATAACTAGGGTGCAACTAGGACGTAGCTAGTGCCCAACTGAGGCGCAACTAGGGTGCAAGTAGGACGCAACTAGGGTGCAACTAGGATGCACCTAGGACGTAACTAGGGCGTAAGTAGGACGCAAGTAGGGCGCAACTAGGGTGCAACTAGGGCGTAACTAGGGTGCAAGTAGAGCGCAAGTAGGACGCAAGTAGGGTACAACTAGGACGCAACTAGGACACAACTAATGTGCAAGTAGGGTGCAAGTAAAGCACAAGTAGGGCACAAGTAGGACATAACTAGGATGCAACTAGGGCACAACTAGGACGCAAGTAGGACGCAAGTAGGATACAACTAGGGTGCAACTAGGGCACAACTAGGACGTAGCTAGTGTCCAACTAAGGCACAACTAGGGTGCAAGTAGGGAGCAAGTAGGACGCAACTAGGAAGCAACTAGGGTGCAACTAGGGTGCAACTAGGGCGCAAGTAGGGTGCAAGTAGGGTGCAAGTAGGACGCAACTAGGACGGAACTAGGGCGCACATAGGACGCAAGTAGGACGCAAGTAGGACAAAAGTAGGGTGCAACAAGGGCGCAACTAGGATGCAACTAGGACACAAGTAGGGCACAAGTAGTACGCAAGTACGGCACAACTAGGGCATAACTAGGACGAAACTAGGACGCAAGTAGGACGCAAGTAGGATGCAAGTAGGGCACAACGAGAGTGCAAGTAGGACACAACTAGGGCGTAGCTAGTGCCTCACTAAGGTGCAACTACGGTCCAACTAGGGTGCAACTAGGGTACAAGTAGGGCGCAACTAGGGTACAACTAGGGTGTAACTAGGACGTAACTAGGATGCAAGTAGGACGTAACTAGGGTGGAACTGGGACACAACTAGGATGCAAGTAGGACGCAAGTAGGACGTAAGAATGCACAACTAGGGCGCAACTAGGACGCAACTAGGGTGCAAGTAGGGTATAAGTAGGGCACAAGTAGGGTGCAAGTAGGGTGTAACTAGGGCGCTACTAGGGCACAACTAGGATGCACGTAGGGCGCATGTAGGACGTAGGTAGGGTGCAACTAGGGCGCAACTAGGGCGTAGCTAGTGTCCAACTGAGATGCAACTAGGACGTAACTAAGGCACAACTAGGACGTCACTATGGCGCAAGTAGGGCAAAAAAAAAAAGGGTACAAGTAGGACGCAAGTAGGACGCATCTAGGGTGTAACTAGGGTGCAAGTAGGACGCAAATAGGACGCAAGTAGGGCACAACTAGGGTGCAAGTAGGGTGCAAGTAGGGTGCAACTAGGGTGCAACTAGGGCGCAACTAGGGTACAAGTAAGGTGCAACTAGGGCGTAGCTAGCGTCCAACTGAGGCCCAACTAGGACTCAACTAGGACGCAAGTAGGGCGCAACTAGGATGCAAGTAGGACGCAAGTAGGGCACAAATAGGGTGCACTTAGGACGCAAGGAGGGTGCAAGTAGGACGCAAATATGACACAACTAGGGCGTAACTAGGGCGCAAGTAGGGCGCAAGTAAGGCGCAAGTATGACGTAACTAGGGCACAACTAGGACGCAACTAGGACGCAAGTAGGAAACAAGTAGGGCACAACTAGGGTATAACTAGGGTGCAACTAGGGCGTAGCTAGTGTCCAACTGAGGCACATCTAGGGTCCAAGTAGGACGCAAGTAGGGCACAACTAGGGCGCAAGTAGGATACAACTAGGGTACAACTAGGATGCAACTAGGGCACAACTAGGACGCAAGTAGGACGCAAGTAGGGCACAACTAGGGTGCAACTAGGGCGTAACTAGGGTGCAAGTAGAGCACAAGTAGGACACAAGTAGGTTGTAACTAGGGCCCAACTAGGACATAATTAGGGTGCAAGTAGGGTGCAAGTAGGGCACAAGTAGGATACAAGTAGGACGTAACTAGGACACAACTAGGACGTAGCTAGTGCCCAACTGAGGCACAACTAGGGTGCAAGTAGGATGCAAGTAGGACGTAACAAGGGTGCGACTAGGGTGCAACTAGGGCACAACTAGGGCATAAGTAGGGCGCAAGTAGGGCGCAACTAGGACGGAAATAGGGTGCACATAGGACGCAAGTAGGATGCAAGTAGGATGCAAATAGGACACAAGTAGGGTGTAACTAAGGCGTAACTAGGATGCAACTAGGACGCAAGTAGGAAGCAAGTAGGCCGCAAGTAGGACGCAACTAGGGCGTAACTAGGACGCAACTAGGACGCAAGTAGGGTGCAAGTAGGGCGCAAGGAGGGTGCACTGAGGGTGCAAGTAGGATGCAACTAGGGCATAGCTGGTGTCCAACTAAGGTGCAACTACGGTGCAACTAGGGTGCAACTAGGGTACAAGTAGGACGCAACTAGGGCACAACTAGGGTGCAACGAGGACGCAACTAGGGTGCAACTAGGGCGCAAATAGGACGTAGCTAGTACCCGACTGAGGCACAAGTAGGGCATAACTAGGGCGCAACTGAGGCGCAAGTAGGGCGCAAGTAGTGCACAAGTAGGACACAACTAGAGTACAACTAAGACGCAACTAGGATGTGGCCGCAACCAGGTTACTCCTAGGACGCAAGTAGGACGTAACTATGGCATAAGTAGGACGCAACTAGGGCGTAACTACGGTGCAACTAGGGTGCAACTAGGGCGCAACTAGGGCTTAGCTAGTGCCCAACTGAGGCGCAACTAGGGCGTAACTAAGGAGCAATTGGGACGCAACTAGGGCGCAAGTAGGACGCAACTAGGACGCAAGTAGGACGCAAGGAGGACAAATGTATGACACAACTAGGGCGCAAGTGGGATCCAACAAGGGTGCAAGTACGGCGTAACTAGGACGCAACTAGGGCACAAGTAGGACACAAGTAGGACAAACTAGGGTGCAACTAGGACGCATGTAGGGTGCAAGTAGGCCATAATTACGGTACAACTAGGACGCAAATAGGACGCAAGTAGGGCGCACGCAGGGCGCAAGTAGGCCACAAGTAAGGCAGAACTAGGGTGCAACTAGGGTTCAAGTAGGACGTAAGTAGGACACTACTAAGGCACAATTAGGGTGCAATGAGGGTGCAAGTAGGACGCAACTATGGTGCAAATAGGGCGCAACTAGGGTGCAACTAGGGCGAAAGTAGGATGTGGCTAGTGCCCAACTGAGGCACAACTAGGGCGCAACTAGGGCGCAACAAGGGCGCAACTAGGATGTAGCTAGGGCGCAACTAGCATGTACGGCGCAAGTAGGGTGCTACTAGGGCGCAACTAGGATGCAACTGGGACGTAAGAAGGATGCAAGTAGGGAGCAAGTAGGGCGCAACTATGGCATAACTAGGGCGTAACTAGGGTACAAGTAGGGTGCAAGTAGGGTAAAACTATTTCATAAGTAGGGTGCAACTAGGGTGCAAGTAGGGCACAAGTAGGAAGAAACTAGGGCGCAACTAGGATGCAACTAGGGCGCAAGTAGGTCGCAAGTAGGGTGGAATCAGGGTGCAACTAGGACGCAAATAGGACGCAAGTAGGACGCAACTAGGGCGCAAATAGGGCATAGCTAGTGCCCAACTGAGGTGCAACTAGGGCGTAACTAGGGCGCAACTAGGGCGCAAGTAGGGCGCAAGTAGGTCACAATTAGGGTACAACTACGACGCAACTAGGGCGCAACCAGGATGCAAGTAGGTCAGATGTAGGACAGAAGTAGGGTGCAAGTAGGACGCAATTAGGGCACAAGTAGGTCACAAGTAGGGCGCAAGAAGGGCGAAACTAAGGCACAAATAGGACAGAACTAGCACGCAAGTAGACGCAAGTAGGACGGAACTAGGGTGCAACTAGGGCACAACTAGGGCGCAACTAGGACAAAAGTAGGACGCAACAAGGGCGCAAGTAGGACGCAACTGGGATGCAAGTAGGACACAAGTAGGGTGGAACGAGGGCGCAACTAGCGTGCAACTAAAGTGCAACTAGGGTGCAACTAGGGTGTAGCTAAAGCCCAATTGAGGCGCAACTAGGGCACAACTGGGACACAAGTAGGGCGCAACAAGGGCGCAAGTAGGGTGCAACTAGGGCACAACTAGGGCATAACTAGGGCGCAAGAAGGGCGCAAGTAAGGCGCAACTAGGGCGCAACAAGGACGCAACTAGGGTACAAGAAGGGCGCAAGTAGGGCGCAAGTAGAGCGTAACTAGGGCGCAACTGGGGCCCAACTAGGGTGCAAGTAGGACGCTAGTAGCGCGCAACTAGGATGCAACTAGTGCGCATCTAGGGCGTAGCTAGTACCCAACTGAGGTGCAACTAGGACGCAAGTAGGACGCAAGTAGGGCGCAACTAGGGCACAAGTAGGATGCGACAAGGGTGCAACTAGGGTGCAACTAGGGCGCAACTAGGATGCAAGTAGGGTGCAACTAGGGTGCAAATAGGGCGTAACTAGGGTGCAAGTAGGTTGCTAGTAGGGCGCAAGTAGGGAGAAACTAGGGCACAACTAGGGTGTAACTAGGGTGCAAGTAGGGCACAAGTAGGGTGCAACTAGTGTGTAACCAGGGTGCAACTAGGGTGCAACTAGGGTGCAACGAGGGCGCAACTAGGATGCAACTAGGGCGTAGCTAGTGTCCAACTAAGGCGCAACTATGGCACAACTAGGATGCAACTAGGGCGCAAGTAGGACGCAAGTAGGGCACAAATAGGGCGCATCTAGGGTGCAACTAAAGCGCAACTAGGGCGTTGCTAGTGTCCAACTGAGGCGCAACTAGGGGCAACTAGGACGCAACCAGGGCGCAACTAGGAGGCAACTAGGGGGCAGCTAGGGCGCAACTAGTGTGCAACTAGGGCGCAACTAGGGTGTTGCTAGTGCCCAACTGAGACGCAACTAGGGTGCAACTAAGGCGCAAGTAGGGCGCAACTAGGACGCAAGTAGGGTGCATGTAGGGCGCAACTAGGATGCATCTAGGGCGCAACCAGGGTACAACTAGGGCATGTCTAGTGCCCAAGTGAGGCGCAACTAGGGCAGAACTATGGTGCGAATAGGGCATAACTGGGACGCAAGTAGGGTGCAACTAGGGTGCAACTAGGGTGCAACTAGGGTGGAACAAGGGTGCAAATAGGGCGCAAGTAGGGCATAAGTAGGGCGCAAGTAGGGCGCAAGTAGGACGCAACTAGGGCGCAACCAGCGCGTAGCTAGTGCCCAAATAAGGGGCAACTAGGGTGTAACTAGGACGCAACTAGGGTGCAAGTAGGTTACAAGTAGGGTGCAAGTAAGGCGCAAGTAGGGCGCAACTAGGGTGCAACTAGGACGTAACTGGGGTACAAATAGGGTACAAAGAGGGTGTACGTAGGGTGTAACTAGGGTACAACGAGGGTGCAACTAAGGCGCAAGTAGGGCACAAGAAGGGCGCAACTAGGGTGCATTTAGGATGCCACTAGGGTGTAACTAGGGTGCATGTAGGACACAAGTAGGGCGCAACTAGGGTACAACTAGGACAAAACTAGGGTGCAAATAGGGCGCAAGTAGGATGCAAGTAGGGCACAACTAGGACGCAACTAGGACGCAACTAGGACACCTCCAGACATGCAGGCGCGGGTGCAGAGGTGAGGCGCATGTGGAGAGGCACAAACTCATGTGCTAAGGCGTGGAGGTGCATGTGCTAAGGCGTAGAAGCAGATGGACAGGTGCGGAGGCGCATGCGCATGGGTGTAGGCACAGAGGCACAAGCGCGGAGGCGCAGGTGCAGAGGCGCAAGCGTGCAGGCGCAGGAATGGAGGCACAGGTGTGGAGGCGCAGGCGCTCATGCACAGGCCTTGAGGCGCAGGTTTGGAGGCACAAGCGCGGAGGCACAAGCTCGGAGTCGCAGGCACGGAGGAGGAGGTTCGGAGGCACAGGCGAGAAGGCGCAGGGGCAGAGGCGCAGGTGCAGATGCGCAGGCACGGAGGCACAGGCGCACAGGTGTTTGCACAGGGGCGTAGGCACGGAGGTGAAGCCCCGTAGGTGCAGGTGTAGAAGCGCAGGCGTAGATGCACAGGCGTGGAAGCGTAGGCAAGGAAGCACAGGCGCAGAGGCGTAGACGTAGAGGGGTTGGTGTGGAGGTGCAGGTGCGGAGGCATAGGCGCAGAGGCACAGGTGGGGAGGTGCAGGCGCGGAGGCATAGGTGCAGAGGCAGAGGCGTGGACATAGAGGCACGGAGGCACAGGCGCGGAGGTGCAGGTGCGGAGGCGCAGGTGCGGAGGCACAGGCGCAGAGGCGCAGGCGTGTAGGTGCAGGCGCAGAGACGCATGTGCGGAGGCGCAGGCGCAGAGGTCAAGGTGCAGAGGCGCAGGCGCGAAGGTGCAGGCGTGGAGGCGCATGCACGGAGGCGCAGGCACGGAGGCTCAGGCGCGGAGGCGCAAGCTCGGAGGTGCATGCGCAAAGGCACAGAGGCGCAGGCACGGAGGAACAGGTGCAGACACGTTGGTGCATGTGCTGAGACGTAGGCGCATGTGCAGAGGCGTAGGTGCATGTGCTGAGGCGTTAAGGCACATTTGCTGAGGTGCAGAAGCACAGGCACGAGCACGGAGGTGCAGGCACAGAGGCTCACGCGCGGAGGCGCAGGTGCGAAGGCGCAAGAGCAGAGGCGCAGGCGCAGAGGCGCAGGGGTGCAGGCGCAGGCGCGGTGTCGCAGGCGCGGAGGTGCAAGCTCTGAGGCGCAGGCGCGGAGGAGCATGTGCAAAGGCACAGGCGCAGAGGCGCAGCACAGTGGCGTAGGCACGGAGGCGCAGGCATGGAGGTGAAGGCGTGCAGGTGCACGCGAGGAAGCGCAGGTGCAGATGCAGGCGCGGAGGCGCAGGTGCGAAGGCGCAGGCACGGAGGCGTAGGCGTGGAGGCACAGGCGCGGAGGCGCAGGCGCAGAGGCGCAGGCACGGAGGCACAAGCTCGGAGGCCAAGGCGCAAAGGCAGAGAGGCACAGGCGTACACGTGCAGGCGCATGTGCAGAGGTGTAGGCGCATGTGCAGAGGTGTAGGTGCATGAGCTGAGGCGTAGAGGTGCATGTGCTGAGGGGCAGGAGCACAGGCACGGTGCGGAGGCGCAGGCGCAGAGGTGCAGGCGCTGAGGCGCAGGTGCGGAGGCGCAAGCACAGAGGCACAGGCGTGGAGGTGCAGGTGTGGAGTTGTAGGAGCGCAGGTGCAGGCGCGTAGGCACGGGCGTGGAGGCGCAGGTGTGGAAGCAGGAGCTCGGGCGCGTAGGCGCGAAGAGCAGGCGTGGAGATGTAGGTGCGGAGGCGTAGGCACGGAGGTGTAGGCACGGAGGCGCAGGAGCAGAGACGCAGGAGTGGAGATGCAGGAGCAGATGCACAGGCGTGGAGATGCAGGCATAGAGGCACAGGCAGGGAGGCGCACGCGCATTGGCGCAGGCACGGAGGCGAAGTCGCTGAGGCACAGGTGCGGAAGTGCAGGCATAAAGGAACAGGCGCGAGCACAGGCGCGAAGGCGCAGGCATGGAGGCGCATGTGTGGAGGCGCAGGCACGGAGGTGCAGGCGCGGACGCGCAGGCACGGAGGCGCAGGCGCAGAGGCGCAGGCGTGGTGGCGCAGGTGCAGTGGCGCTGGTGCAGAGGCGTAGGAACAGAGGCACAGGCGCAGAGGCGCAGGCGCGGAGTTGCAGGCGCAGAGGCACAGGTGCAGAGGTGCAGGCGTGGAGGCGCAGGCACGGAGGGGAGGATGCTAAGGTGCAGGTGCGGAGGCGCAAGTGCGGAGGTGCACGCTCGGAGGCGAAGGAATGGAGGCGCAGAAATGGAGGTGCAGGGGTGGGGGCGGAGGCGCAGGCGTGGAGGCGGAGGCGTGGAGGCGGAGGCGTAGAGGCGCAGGCGCGGAGGCACAGGCACGGAGGCGCAGGCTCGGAGGCGCAGGTGCAAATGTGCAGGCGCAGAGGCGCATGCGCGGAGGCACAGACGCGGAAGCGCAGGTGCGAAGGCGCAGGCGCGGAGGCACAACCTCGGAAATTCAGGCACAAAGGCATAGAGGCCCAGGCACATAGGCGCATGCACGAAAGTGCAGGAGCGGAGGCACCGGTGCAGACGCGCAGGCGCATGTGCAGAGGTGTAGGCGCATGTGCAGAGGTGCAAGCGCATGTGCTGGGGCATGGAGGCGCATTTGCTGAGGCGCAGGATCAGAAGCAAAGGTGCGGAGGCACAGGCGCGGAGGCACAGGTGCAGAGGAGCAGGCGTGGAGGCAGAGGCGCGGAGGAAGAGGCACGAAGGCGCAGGCGCGGAGGCGCAGGCGCGGAGGCGCAGGTGCGGAGGCGCACGCATGGAGGCACAGGCGCGGAGGCACAGGCTCGGAGGCACAGGTGCAGAGGCGCAGGTGTGGAGGCACAGGCGTGGAGGTGCAGACGCGGAGGCACAGGCACGGAGGTGCAGGCACGGAAGCGCAGGCACGGAGGAGCAAGCTTGGAGGTGCAGGCGCAAAGGCGCAGAGGCACAGGCACGGAGGCGCAGGTACAGACGTGCGATGCATGTGCTGAGACACGGACGCATGTGCAGAGGCGTAGGGGCATGTGCTGAGGCATTAAGGCGCATGTGCTAAACTACAGAATCAGAGGCAGAAGTACGGAGGCGCAGGCGCAGAGGCGCACGCGCGGAGGGGCAAGAGCGGAGGCGCATGCACGGAGGCACATGGGCGCAGGCGTAGGCGCGGAGCGCAAGGTCGGAAGCGCAGGCGCAGAGGAGCATGTGCAAAGGTGCAGGTGCAGAGGCGCAGGTGCGGTGGCACAGACGCGGAGGTGCAGGCACGGAGGCGAAGGCGCAGAGGCACACATAAGGAAGCACATGCAGACGCAGGCGCGGAGGCGTAGGCGCAGAGGCATCGGCACGGAGGCGCAGGTACAGAGGTGCATGCACGCAGGCACAAGCTCAGAGGTGCAGGCGCAAAGGCGCAGGCACGGAAGCACAAGTGCAGAGGCACAGGCATAGACATACAGGCGCATGTGCAGAGGCACAGGCGCATGTACAGAGGTGCAGGCGCATGTGCTGAGGCGTAAAGGTGCATGTGCTGAAGGACAGGAGCACAGACACAGGTGCGGAGGCACAGGCGTGCAGGCGCAGGCGCGGAGGCACATGCTCGGACGCGCAGGCGCAAAGGAGCAGGCGTGGAGATGCAGGTGCAGAGGGGAAGGTGCGCAAGTGCAAGCACGGAGGCGCAGGAGCCGAGACGCAGGAGCGGAGGCCCAGGCGCAGAGGTGCAGGCGCAGAGGCACAGGCAAGGAGGGGCAGGTGCATTGGCACAGGCACGGAAGCGAAGTCGCTGAGGCGCAGGCACAGAAGCGCAGGCGTAGAGGCGTAGGCACGGAGGCGCAGGCATGGAGGTGCATGTACGGAGGCGCAGGCACGGAGGCGCAGGCACGGAGGCACAGACGCAGAGGCGCAGGCGTAGTGGCGCAGGTGCAGAGGCGCTGTGCGGAAGCGTAGGCGCAAAGGCACAGGCGTGGAGGCGCAAGCGCAGAGGCACAGGTGCTGAGGTGCAGGCGTGGAGGCACAAGCGCGGAGGCGCAGAAATGGAGGTACAGGGGTGGAGGTGCAGGCGTGGAGGCGGAGGTGCGAAAGTGCAGGCGCGGAGGCACAGGCACAGAGGTGTAGGCGCAAAGGCGCAGGCGTGGAGGCGCAGGCACAGAGGTGCAGGCGCGGAGGCTCATGCATGGCGGTACAAACGCGGAGGCGCAGGTGCGGAGGCGCAGGCACGGGGGCACAACCTCGGAGGTGCAGGCACAAAGGCACAGAGGTGCAGGCACAGATAGACAGGCATGGAAGCGCATGCGTGGACGCGCCGGTACAGATGTACAGAAGCTTGTGCAGAGGCGCATGCGCATTTGCAGAGGTTCAGGCACATGTGCTGAGGCGTGAAGGTGCATGTGCTGAGGTGCAGGAGCAGAAGCAAAGGTGTGGAGGCACAGGCGCGGAGGCGGAGGTGCCGAGGCGCAGGCGTGGAGGTGCAGGCGTGAAGGCACAGGCACGGAGGTGCAGGCATTGAGGCGTAGGCACGGAGGCGCAGGTGAGGAGGCGCAGGTACGGAGGTGTAGGCGCGGAGGCGCAGGCGCGGAGGCATAGACGCAGAGGCACAGGCATGGATGCGCAGGTGCGGAGGCGCAGGCGCGGAGGTGAAGGCGCAGAGGCGCAGGTGCGGAGGCGCAGGCACGGATGCACAAGCTTGGAGGTGCAGGCGCAAAGGCGCAGAGGTGCAGGTACGAAATCACAGGCGCAGAGACGCAAGCACAAACCCACAGCCACATGTGCAGAGACGCAGGCGCATGTGCAGAGGTGCAGGCACATGTGCTGAGGCGTAGAGGTGCATGTGTTGAGGGAAGGAGCACAGGCACAGGTGCAGAGGCACAGGCGCGTAGGCGCAAGTGCGGAGGCGTAGGTGTGGAGGCGCAAGCGCGGAGGCACAGGCGCGGAGGCGAAGGCGTGGATTTGCACGAGCGCAGGCGCAGGAGCGGAGGCACATGCATGGAGGCGCAGGCGGGGAGGCACAAGCTCGGACGTGCAGGCGCAGAGGAGCAGGCGTGGAGACGCAGGCGTGGAGGTGCAGGCGCGGAGGTGCAGGCAGGGAGGTGCAGGAGCAGGGACGCAGGAGCGGAGAAGCAGGAGCGGAGGCGCAGGCGCGGAGGCACAGGCACAGAGGCGCAGGCAGGGAGGTGCAGGCGCATTGGCGCAGGCACGGAGGCGAAGTTTCTGAGGCGCAGGCGCGGAAGCGCAGGCGTACAGGTACAGGCGCGGAGGTGCAGGCACGGAGGCGCATGCACGGAGGAGCAGGCACTGAGGTGCAGGCCTGGTGGCACAGGTGCAGTGGCGCAGGCACGGAGGCGCAGGCACAGAGGCACAGGTCGCGGAGGCACAGGTGCGGAGGCGCAAGCGCAGAGGCGCAGGTACAGAGGCGCAGGCACAAAGGCGCAGGCACGGAGACGCAGGCGTGGAGGCGCAGGCACGGAGGCGCAGGTGCTGAGGCGCAGGCGCAGAGGCGCAGGTATGGAGGTGCATGCACGGAAGCGAAGGAACAGAGGCAAAGAAATGGAGGCGCAGGGGCGGAGGCGCAGGTGCGGAGGCCAAAGTGCGGAGGCGGAGGCGCGGAAGCACAGGCACGAAGGCGCAGGCGCAAAGGTGCAGGCATGGAGGTGTAGGCTCGGAGGCGCATACGCGAAGGCGCAGGCGCAGAGGCGCATGTGCAGAGGCACAGACGCGGAGGCGCAGGCGTAGAGGCACAGGTGCGGAGGCGCAGGAGCAAAGGCACAACCTCGGAGGTACATGCACAAAGGCACAGAGGCGCAGGCACAGAGGCGCAGGCACGGAAGCGCAGGCACGGAGGCACAGGCGCAGGCGCAGACGTGCAAGTGCATGTGCAGAGGCGCAGGCGCATGTGCACAGGTGCAGATGCATGTGCTGGGACGTGGAGGCGAATGTTCTAAGGCGCAGGAGCCGAAGCACAGGTGTGGAGGTGCAGGTGCGTAGGCGCAGGTGCAGAGGCGCAGGAGCGGAGGCACAGGTGCGGAGGCGCAAGTGCGGAGGCGCAGGAGTGGAGGCACAGGCGCACAGGCGTAGGCACCAAGGCGCAGACATAGAGGTGCAGGCGCGGAGGCACAAGCTCGGAGGTGCAGGCTCGGAGGCGCAGGTGCGGAGGCACAACGCGGAGGTGCAGGCGTAGAGGCGCAGGCGTAGAGGCGCAGGCGTGGAGGCGTAGGAGTGGAGGCGCAGGCGCAGAAGCGCAGGGGCGCAGGTGTAGGCGCGGAGGTGCAGGTGTGGAGATGCAGGCGCAGAGGCGCAATCTCGGAGGCACAGGTGCGAAGGAGCAGGTGCGGAGGCGCAGGCGTAGAGGCACAGGCACAGTGGCGTAGGCAAGGAGGCACAGGCATCGAGGGGAAGGTGCGGACGTGCACGCAAGGAAGCGCAGGTGTAGATGTAGGCACGAAGGCGCAGGCGCGGAGGCACAGGCGCAGAGGCGCAGGCACAGAAGCACAGGCGCAGACACGCAGGACTGTAGGCACAGGAGCGGAGGCGCAGGCATAGAGGCGCAGGCACGGAGGCACAGGTGCAGAGGTACAGGCGTGGAGGCGCAGGCACAGAGGCACAGGCGCAGAGGCGCAGGCGCGGAGGTGCAGGCGCGGAGGCGGAGGCGCAGATGAGCAAGTGTGGAGGCACAGCCATGGAGGCGCAGGCACGGCGGTGTAGGCGTGGAGGCACAGGCACGGATGCGAAGGCACGGAGGCGAAGGCACGGAGGCGCAGGTGCATATGCAGGCACGGAGGCGCAGGCTCGGAGGCGGGGCGCGGAGGCACAGGCGCGGAGGCGCAAGCACGGAGGTGCAGGCGCAGAGGAGCAAGCACGAAAGCATAAGCTTGGAGGCGCAGCTGCAAAGGCGCAGAGGCGCAGGCATGGAAGCATAGGTTCGGAGGCATAGGTGCAGACCTACAGGCGCATATGCATAGGCGCAGGTGCATGTGCTGAGGCACAGAGGTACATGTGCTAAGGCATAGAGGTGCTTGTGCTGAAGGGCAGGAGTACAAGAACACATGCGGAGGCGCAGGCGTGGAGGTGCAGGCGCGGAGGCATGGGTGCGGAGGCACATGCGCGGAGGTGCAGGCGCGGAGGTCCAGGCGTGGAGGCGCAGGAGTTCAGGCGTAGGCGCGGCAATGCAGGCATGGAGGCACAGGCACGGAGGTATCAGCTCGGAGGCACAGGCGCGGAGGAGCAGGCGTGGAGGCGCAGGCGCGGAGGTGCAGGCACGGAGGTGCAGGCAGGGAGTTACACGCGTGGAGGAGCAGGACTAGAGACACAAGCGCGGAGGCGCAGGAGCAGTGGTACAGGCAAGGAGGCACAGGCGCAGAGGCGCAGGCATGGAGGCGGAGGTGCAGAGGCGCAGGCGTGGAAGCGCAGGTGTAGAGGCGCAGGCGTGGAGGCGCAGGCGCGGACGTGCAGGCGCATGTACAGAGGCATAGGTGTGTGTGCAGAGGTGCAAGCGCATATGCTGGGGCGTGGAGGCGAATGTTCTGAAGCACAAGAGCAAAAGCACAGGTGCGGAGGTGCAGGTGCATAGGCGCAGGTGCAGAGGTACATGACAGAGGCACAGGTGCAGAGGCTCAAGCGCGGAGGCGCAGGAGTGGAGGCACAGGCGTGCAGGCGTAGGCACGAAGGCACAAGCGTGGAGGTGCAGGCGCGGAGGCACACGCTCGGAGGCGTAGGTGCGGAGGTGCACGAACGGAGGTGCAGGCGCAGAGTCACAGACGCGGAGGCGCATCCATGGAGGCGCAGGCTTGGAGGCGCAGGAGCGGAGGCGCAGGCGCGGAGGCACAGGGGCGCAGGCGTAGGCGTGGAGGGACAGGCGCGGAGACGCAGGCGCGAAGGTGCAAACTTGGAGGCGCAGGTGCGGAGGAGCAGGTGCAGAGGCGCAGGCGCAGAGGTGCAGGTGCAGTGGCGCAGGCGTGGAGGCACATGCATGGAGGCAAAGGTGTGGAGGCGCACGCAAGGAAGCACAGATGCAGATGCAGGCACGGAGGCGCAGGCGCAGAGGCACAGGCGAGCAGGCACAGGCATAGAGGCGAAGGCGCGGACGCGCAGGCAAGGAGGCACAAGCTCGCAGGCGCAGGCGCAAAGGCGTAGAGGGGGACATGCAGGGACGCAGGAACAGAAGCACAGGCGCGGAGGGTGCAGACGTGCAGGCGCATGTGCAGAGGCACAGGTGCATGTGCAGAGGCATAGGCGCATGTGCAGAGGCATAGGCGAATGTGCTGAGGCATGGAGGTGCATGTGCTGAGGCGCAGGAGCAGAGGCACAGGCACGGAGGTGCAGGCGCGTTGGCGTAGGTGCATAGGCGCAAGCGCAGAGGCGCAGGTGGGGAGGCGCAAGCGCGGAAGTGCAGGTGCGGCGGTGCAAGCATGGAGGCACAGGCGCGGAGGCACAAGCTCGGAGGCACGGGCGAGGAGGAGCAGTTGCAGAGGCACAAGCGCCGAGACGCAGGTGCAAAAGTGCAGGTGTGGAGGCGCAGGCAAGGAGGCGCAAGAGCGAAGGCACAGGCGTGGAGGCGCAGCCGTAGAGGCGCAGGCACGGAGGAGCAGGCGCAGAGGTGCAGGCTCGGAGGCACAGGCACGGAGGTACAGGAGCGGAGGCACAGGCGCGTAGGTGCAGGAACGGAGGTGCAGGTACAAAGGCGCAAATCTGGAGGCACAAGCGCGTAGGCGCAGGCACGGAGGTACAGGCGTGGAGGTGCAAGAGCGCAGGCATGGAGGCGCAGGCGCGGAGGTAAAGGCTCGGAGGCACAGGCACGGAGGAGCAGGCGTGCAGGAGCAGGCGCGGAGGCGTAGGCGGGGAGGCGCAGGCACGGAGGTACAGGCAGGGAGGCACAGACGTGGAGGAGCAAGAGGGGAGGCACAAGCGCGGAGGCGCACGTGTAAAGGTGCAGGCAGGGAGGCACAGGCGCAGAGGCGCAGGCACGGAGGCGAAGTTGCAGAGGCGCAGGCGCGGAAGCGCAGGCGTAGAGGCGCAGGTGCGAAGGCGCAGGCGTGGAGGTGCAGGCACGGAGGTGCAGGCGTGGAGGTGCAGGCACAGAGGTGCAAGCGTAGAGGCGCAGGTGCCGAGGTGCATGCGTAGAGGCGCAAGCGCGGAGGCGCAGGTGCAGAGATGCATGTGCAGTGGCGCAGGTGCAGAGGCGTAGGCGTGGACGTGCAGGCGCAGAGGCACAGGCACCGAGGCGCAGGCGCGGAGGCGCAGGCGTGGAGGTGCAGGGATGCAGGCGCAGGCACGTAGGCGCAGGCTCTGAGGCGCAGGCGCTTAGGCGCACGCGCAGAGCCATAGGTTCGGAGGTGCACACACAGAGGTGCAGGAGTGGAGGTGCAGAAATAGAGGCGCCCATGCGGAGGTGCAGGCGCGGAGGCACAGGTGCAAAGGCGCAGGCGCGGAGGCACATGCACGGAGGCACAGGTGCGGAGGCACAGGCGCGGAGGTGCAGGCGCGGGAGCGCAGGCACGGAGGCGCTGGCGCGGAGGCATAGGCTTGGAGGCGCAAGCGCGGAAGGACAGGCACAGAGGTGCAGGCACGGAGGTGCAGGCGTGGAGGCACAGGCGCAAGGCGCAGTTGCACAGGCACAGGCGCGGTGGAGGAGGAGTAGAGGCGCAGGCGCAGAGCTACAACCTCGGAGGCACAGGCGGAAAGGCACAGAGGCGCAGTAGGAGAGGTGCATGTGCAATGGCGTAGGCGCGGTGGCGTAGGAGCAGAGGCGCAAGCGCAGAGGTGCAGGTGCGGAGGCGCAAGCATGGAGGCACAGGCGCGAAGGCGCAAGCGTGGAGTTGCAGGCACGGAGGTGCTGGCACGGAGGCACAGGCGCAAAGTCCCAGGTGTAGGTGCGGAGGCGCAGGCGCAGGCACGGAGGTACAGGTGCAGAGGCACAGGCACGGAGGCGTAGGCGTGAAGGCACATGTGCGGAGGTGCAGGAATGGAGGCGCAGACGTGAAGGTAGAGGCTGTCAGAATATTGAAGATGACCAGAAACACCCAGGGTGTGATCTTTATCCCTCGGAGTTTCCGAGTGCTCTCAATAACGGTTGAACTCCGACTTGAACCACCTCAGTCATCAATGGTACTAGCCGTTGGTGGGCATCACACCGACCAACGAATATCCTGCCGAGTAATCTCCTAAAAAGTGGTTGTGCCACAAGCATGTCCGGCTAGCGCACAAGAAGCCGTTAACTACTACTTTTTTCCTGTTCTGTAACGTATATGGGGGATGTTCATTCCCTCCTAGCTTAACCAGAACAGTTCTTTCAACCTGTTTCCCTTTGGTTCCGTGGCTTCACCGCTGTGTCTTCGCTTTGCTCGCTCTTTGCTCATTCTACTTTCGCCATCCACTCTCAAGCTCTTGACTCTTCGCTCCATCATTTTTAATCCTATGCTCAGATCTCATCAGCCCATCACTCTTGCTCCGTCTCCACTCTCCCTCTCATTGACTACCTGTCTACCTCAAAACTCTAACCAACACCTCAGTTCTCTTCCTCCTGTGACTAACTCCTTGCAACACCTCGCTTCTCTTTGCTGCCGTCCTCCATCTGATGTGTCTCCGTACATTTCAAGTGCTTCTTCGCGCTCCTTTCATTACCGTCTTCCCTTGCTTCATTCTTCCGACATGGTATCAGAGGAACAGGTTCCATTGCCTGGTTCCTCGTGACCACGTCATCGCCTCCTCATTGCAACCACCGCCACCCCGCTCCTCCCAGCCTCTTCAACAGCTGATGTCAGCAGCATCACTCGGACCGCTTCCCAAAGCTGTGATGGTTCCTTGTCATCGTGACAAGCGCCCTGCGTCCGTCCTCCGCCCGTGGCAACGTCCGGTGACCTTTTACTATCATCAGTCACAAGCAGCTCTGATGCCGCCTTTTGCCGCCAACTTCTTCAAAGCTTCCTGACGCCTGCAACCTTGCCTTCCCTCAGCGCCTTCACCTTTCTACCTACTTCCAGCCATCATCTCTGCTGCAGGCTTCAGCATCCACATCATCAATCAGTCTTCTCCTCCTCTACTACATGTGATCCCGAACTGTCCTCTCGCACCGCTTATCCTCGTCCTCAGGAGCAGCAAAGCTCCGCTCTCTCTTAGGATTTCGGACACCACGAGTCATTTTTCCCATTGGTCTCAGGCCAACTGGGGACACAAGCCGTCACTTTCCTGAGCTCAGTGGAGGCCACTGTCCAGCACCTGCTTTGCTGCATTTCTCTCCTCTTCTTCCGCATCTTCTACTTTAGGACAATCCCTGCCTCAACTTCAGCTCCTTCGGCTCCTCATCCTCTTCTGCCCTCATCAAGCCTCTGCCTCAGCATCTGCCTCCATCCTCGTCATCTTCACAATCCTCCTCATCATCATCCTCAACAGCGCACGTGATTTCTCCCTTTGTGCCCA
This sequence comes from Penium margaritaceum, assembly GCA_023375785.1. NCBI lineage: Eukaryota > Viridiplantae > Streptophyta > Zygnematophyceae > Desmidiales > Peniaceae > Penium > Penium margaritaceum. The sequence continues at coordinate 79,997 of SZWC01005878.1, forward strand.
CGCTGTCATCAGCAATCCTCCGCTCGCCAGCATCCGCTTCATCTTCCGCTCGGTACAAGGATCTGCCCGGTCGAACCGCCCATCTCGCGAGGACCTGCGCCCACACCGATTCCTCTCTGCAACGCAAGCGGTCCGTCCCTGCGCCCAATCATCTATCTTCAGCTATCAGCAAGCATCGGCTTTGGTTGCCAGTTCAAACCTGCACGTGTCAGCTGCCTGTCTTGCAGCGGTCTGCATTCCCACTGGCAGCAGACTTCTCGCGGCGCGTTAGCTTTCGCCTTCCCCTTGCCGCATTCTATTCTTCTACTCAACAGCGCACGTGGTTTCGCCCTTGCGTCCACCTCATCTTTATCAAATCACCCGTTTCAGCATCCTCTTCCGCTCGGCACAAGGATCCGTCTGGTCGCATTGCTCTTATTGCAACGACCTGCATCCACGCCAAAACTTCCACAACGCACGCAGCTCGCCCCTGCGCCCAAAATCCGCTCTCAGCAGCTTCCGCTGTCATCATCCGTAATCTTCCGCATCTGCCACTAGCACAAGGACCTACACGAGCTAGCTACCTGCTTCGCAGCAGCCTACACCCACACCGGCAGCAGATTTCTCGCGGCGCGTCGGCTTCTGCCCTCCCCTTGCCGCATCCTATCCCTCTCAACCATCAGCAGTGCACGAGGTCTCGCCCCTGCACCCACTCCATTAACATTAATCCGCCTCCTGTCATCTTGTTCCCTCGACACAAGGACTCACCCGGTCGAACCGCCAATCTTGCGGTGACCTGCGTCCACGCCGATTACTTTCCGCAGTGCATGTGACTTACCCCTACATCCACCATTCATCAAGTCCTCCATCTTCATTTTTTCATCATCCCTTCTTTCACAAGCATCAGCAGTCTCTCTCATCAACACCCACTACATGTGCTACAACAGCCTACACTCACACCAGCAGCAGCGCTCTCGTGGCGCGGTGGCCCTCATCTACTCCTCTATCATCAACAACCCTAAAAAATCTCCCCTCTTCACTCTCAGACCCTTCAATTTCACCTTTGGTGACCCTGCTTCTTCCAAGATGATGCAGATTCAACCATTGGTCTAGGAACTCTTCTCAATCTGTGCTCCCCTTCTTACCACCGACATACCCGTACTGCACTTCACCACACAGTCAACATACTCATGAGGCCTGGTTTCCTCACCTCCAGCGTGTCCTCAGCAACCTCACCCACGGAAGAACCAACCTTGACAACGTCCTTCACTTTTGGCCCTTCATCGGCTACACTCAGACAGACTTCCCAGTCCTGCTAGCTTGACACTCTACTGGGATGCGTGGTGTCTCATCGAAGAATTGATCCTCCGCCTCATCTACCTCACTACGGACACTGCATTTCATGACATTCTCCAAGCCTACAATCTCTGTGAGAAAACATTACTCGACGTGCTCATGACCATCGAGCAACGCTGTGTACGGGGATTGCCAAATCATCTTCATCACCTAGCCACTCACAGACCACGCCAGCTCACATCCGACCAGCTACCACCACCACCACCGTACCCTCCTCTCTCCCTCCTTCCTCTACCACCTCCCTCAGGGTCAACTACACCCCCTGGGTCCCCTCCGTGACACACAACTGGTGGGCATCTTCACGGTGGATGTAAAAAAATATTGAAGATGACCAGAAATACACAGGGTGTGATCTCTGTCCCTCGGATATTCCGAGTGCTCTCAATAACGGTTCAACTCCGACTTCAAACACCTCGACCATCACTGGTACTAGCTGTTGGCGGGCATCACACCAACCAATGAATATCCTGCCGAGTAATCCCCTAATAAGTGGCCTTGCCACAAGCACGTCTGGCTAGCACACAAGAAGCCGTTAGCTACTACTCTTGTCCTGTTCTGTAACATGTATGGAGGATGTTCATTCCCTCCTAGTTTAACCAGAACAGTTCTTTCATCCTATTCCCGTTTGGTTTCGCGGCTTCACCGCCGTGTCTTCGCTCTGCTCGCTCTTCGCTCATTCTACTTTCGCCATCCAATCTAAAGCTCTTGACTCTTCGCTCCGTCACTTTCGTTCCTGCACTCAGATCTCATCAGCCCATCACTCTCGCTTCGCCTCCACTCTCCCTCTCACTGACTACCTGTCTACCTCGCAACTCTAACCAACACCTCACTGCTCTTCCTCCTGTGACTAAATCCTTGCAACGCCTCGTTTCTACTTGCTACCGTCCTCTATCTGATGTGTCTCCGCATGTTTCAAGTGTTTCTTTCCGCTCTTGCCATGACCGTCTTCCCTTGCTATTTTCTTCTGACAGAGGCGTGAAGGCAGAGGTGCGAAAGCTGAGGTGTGGAGGCAAAGGTGCAAAGGCACAGGCGCAGAGGCGCAGGCGAGGAGGTGAAGGCATGGAGGCACAGGCACGGAGGTGTAGGCCCCGAGGCGTAGGCACGAAGGCGTAGGCACGGAGGCAAAGGCGCAGAGGTGCATGTGCAGAGGCGCAGGCGTAGAGGCACAGGCGCGCAGGTGCAGGTGCAAAGGTGCAAGCCCAAAGGCGCAGGCGTGGAGGCACAGGCCCAGAGGCCCAGGCACAGAGGTCCAGGTACAGAGGCGCAGGCGTGGAGGTACAGGTGCAAAGGCGCAGGCGCGGAGGCACAGGTACGGAGGTGCAGGCGCGGAGGTACAGGCGTGGAGGCGCATGCTCGGAAGCCTAGGAACAGAAGGAAAGGCACGGAGGAGCAGGAGCGGCGGTGCAGGCGCTGAGGCACAGGCGCGAAGGCACAGGCGTAGAGGCGCAGGCGCATAGGCGCAGGCGTGGAGGTGTGAGCGTAGAGGCACAGGCGCAGAGGCGTAGGCCCGGAGGCCCAGGCGCAGAGGCGCAGGTGTAGAGGCACAGGTGCGGAGGTGCAAGTGCGGAGGCGTCGGCACGGAGGCACAGGCATGGAGGCGCAGGCTTGGAGGCGCAGGCATGGAGGGACAGGTGCAAAGGCACAGGCGCGGAGGCCCAGGTGCAGAGGCACAGGCGCAGATGCACAGGCGCAGAGAGGCAGGGCCGGAGGCGCAGGAGCAAAGGCGTAGGAGAAAAGCCGTAAACGTGGAGGCACAGGCGCAGAGGCGCAGGCGCGGAGGCCCAGGGGGAGAGGGGTAGCCGCGGAGGCACAAGCGCAGAGGCGCAGGGGCGGAGGCGCAGGCATGGAGGCGCAGGTGCGAAGGCACAGGCTCGGAGGTGCATGCTCGGAAGCGCAGCCATGGAGGCGCAGGATCGGAGGCGCAGGCACGGAGGCGCATGTGCTGAGGTGCAGGAATGGAGGCGCAGGCGCCGAGGTGCAAGTTCGGAGGCGCAGGAACGGAGGCGCAGGCGCAGAGGCGCAGGCGCGGAGGCGCAGGTACGGAGGCACAGGTACGGAGGCACAGGCGCAGAGGCGTAGGTGCGGAGGCACAGGTGCGGTGGCACAGGCACAAAGGCGCCGGTGCAGAGGCGCAGGCGCGGAGGTGGAGGTGCGGAGGCACAACCTTGGAGGCATAGGTGCAAAGGCGCAGAGGCGCAGGCACGGGAGTGCAGGCGTGGAGGCGAAGGCGCAGACGTGCAGGCGCATGTGCAGAGGCACAAGTGCATGTGCAGAGGCGCATGCGCATGTGCTGAGGTGTGGAGGCGCATGTGCTGAGATGCAGGAGTAGAGGCACAGGCGCGGGGGTGCAGGCGTGTAGGCATAGGCACGGAGGCATAGGCACTGAGGTGCAGGCACTGAGGCGCTGGTGCTGAGGCGCATGTGCAAAGGTACACGTACAGAGGCACAGGAAAGGAGGCACAGAAATGGAGGCGCAGGGGCGGAGGCCCAGGCACGGAGGCTCAGGCGCGGAGGTGCAAGCGCAGAGGCGCAGGCGCGGAGGCGCAAGCGCGGAGGCGCAGGCACGGAGGCGCAGGTTCGGAGGCGCAACCTCAAAGGTGCAGACGCAAAGGCACAGAGCCACAGGTGCAGAGACGCAGGCACAGAAGTGCAGGCGCAGAGGCACAGGTGCAGATGTGCAGGCGCATGTGCAAAGGCGCATGCGCATGTGCAGAGCTGCGGGCAGACGTGGAGGCGCATGTGCTGAGGCACAGGAGCAGAGGCAGAGGCGCGGAGGCGCAGGCACGTAGGCACATGCGCGGAGGCGCATGAGTAGAGGCATAGGTGCGGATGCACAAGCGCTGTGGCGCAGGTGCAGAGGCGCAGGCGTGGAGGCGCAGGCAAGGAGGCACAAGCTTGAAGGCACATGTGCAGAGGAGCAGGTACGGAGGCGGAGGCGCGGAGGCGCAGGTGCGGAGGCGCAGGTGCAGAGGCGCAGGAACGAAGGTGCAGGCACGGAGGCGAAGGCGCAAAGGCGCACACGAGGAAGCGCAAGTGCAGACACATTCACGGAGGTGCAGGCGCAAAGGCGCAGGTGCGGAGGCACAGACAAAGAGGCACAGGCACAGAGGCGCAGGCGCGGAGCCACAGGCGGGGAGGCACAAGCTCGGAGATGCAGGGACAGAGGCGCAGAGGCGTAGGTGCAGATGCGTAGGCATGGAAGCACAGGCACGGAGGCACAGGTGCAGACGTATAGGCGTATGTGCAGAGGCACAGGCGCATGTGCAGAGACAAAGATACATGTGCTGAGGCATGGAGGCGCATGTGTAGAGGCACAGGCGCGGAAGCGCAGGCGCGTTGGCGCAGGCGTGAAGGCGCAGGCTCCGAGGCGCAGGTGCGGAGGCGTAAGCGCGGAGGCATAGTTGTGGATGCGCAATTGTGGAGGCGCAGGCACGGAGGCACAAGCTTGGAGGAGTAGGCACGGAGGGATAGACACAGAGGCACAGGCGCGGAGGCGCAGGCACAGAGGTACAGGTGTGGACGTACAGGCCTAGAGGCGCAGGCGCGAAGGTGTAGGCGCGGAGGCGCAGGTGCGGAGGCGCAGGCACGGAGGTGCAGGCGCGGAGGCAGAGGCACGGAGGCGCAGGAGCGGAGGCACAGGCGCGGAGGTGCAAGCCCGGAGGTGTAGGAGCGGAGGCGCAGGCGTAGAGGCGTAGGCACAGAGGCACAGGCGCAGAGGCGCAGGCCCAGAGGCACAGGTGCAGAGGTGCAGGCGTAGAGGCGCAGGAACGGAAGCACAAGCGCGGAGGCGTAGGTGCAGAGGTGCAGGCACGGAGGCGCAGGCGCAAAGGCGCAGGCACAGAGGTGCAGGCGTGGAGGCGCAGGTGCGAAGGCACAGGCACGGAGGCGTAGGCATAGAGGCACAGGCGTGGAGGTGCAGGTGCAAAGGTGCAGGCACGGTGGCGAAGGCACGGAGGCAGAGGCATGGAGGCAGAGGTGCGGAAGCGCAAGCGCAGAGGCGCAGGCGAGGAGGCGCAGGTGCGGAGGCGCAGGCGCGGAGGTGAAGGCGCGGAGGTGTAGGCACGGAGGCGCAGGCACGGAGACGCAGGCGCGGAGGCGTAGGCACGGAGGCACAGGCACGGAGGGACAGGCGCAGAGGCACAGGCGAGAAGGCGCAGGCGCCGAGGCACAGGTGCAGAGGTGCAGACGCATAGGCGCAGGCGCGAAAGCGCAGGCGGGGAGGTACAGGCGCGGAGGCGCAGGCGCAGAGGCCCAAGCACAGAGGCGCAGGCATCGAGGCACAGGCGCGGAGGCGCAGGCGCGGAGGTGCACACACGGAGGCACATGAGCGGAGGCACAGGCACGGAGGTGCAGGTGCGGAGGCGCAGGCGCAGAAGTGAAAGCACGGAGGCGCAGGCATAATGGCACATGCACAGAGACGCAGGGGCAGAGGCGCAGGTGCGGACACGCAGGCGCGGTGGTGCAGGCGCGGAGGTGTAGGCGCGGAGGCGCAAACACAGAAGCGCAAGCGCGGAGACACAGGCGCGGAGGCGCAAGCGCGGAGGCAAAGGCGCAGAGGCGCACGCGCAGGGGCGCAGGCATGGAGGCGCAGGTTTGGAGGCACAGGCACGGTGGAGTAGGTGCAGAGGCGCAGGCATGAAGGTGAAGGCACGGAGGCGCAACCTTGGAGGTGCAGGCGCAGAGGTACAGGCACAGAAGCGCAGGCGTGGAGGCGCAAGCGTAGACGTGCAGGCGCATGTATAGAGGTGTGGGCACATGTGCAGAGGTGCAGGCGCATGTGCTGAGACGTGGAGGCGCATGTGCTGAGGTACAGGTGTATAGGTACAGGCGCGGGGGCACAAGCGCGTAGGCGCAGGCGTATGGGCACGGCCGTGGAGGCTCAGGCGCAAAGGTGTAAATGCGGAGGCACAGGGGTCGAGGCGCAGGCACGAAGGCGCAGGCGTGGAGGCACAGGTATGGAGGCGCAGGCACGGAGGCACAAGATTGGAGGCACAGGCACGGAGGTGCAGGATAGAGGCGTGGACACGAAGGTGAATGCGCGGAGGCACAGGCGCGGAAGTGCGTGCGTAGAGGCGCAGGTGCGGAGGTGCAGGCGCGGAGGCACATGCGCGGAGGCGCGGGTGAGGAGGTGCAGGCACGGAGGTGCAGGCGCAGAGGCGCAGGCGCAGAGGCGCAGGCACAGATGTTGGTGCGGAGGTTCCAGTGCGAAGGCGCAGGCACAGAGGTGCAAGCGTGGAGGCACAGGAGTGCAAGAGCAGGTGCGGAGGAGCAGGCGTGGAGGCGTAGGCTCAGAGGCACAAGCTCGGAGGCGCAGGCGCGGAGGAGCAGGTGCAGAGGCAAAGGCGTGGAGGTGCATGCGTGGAGGCGCAGGCGCAAAGGCATAGGAGTGGAGGCGCAGGCATGGAGGCGCAGGCATAGAGGCGTAGGCAGGGATGCGCAGGCGCAGAGGTGCAGGCACATAGGCAAAGGCGCGGAGGAGCAGGTGCGGAAGTGCAGGCGTAGAGGCGTAGACGCAGAGGCATTTGCGTGGAGGTGCAGGCGCGCAGGCGCGGGCGCAGAGGCGCAGGAGCGGAGGCGCAGGTGCGGAGGTGCATGCACGGAGGTGCAAGAGCAGAGGCACAGGCCCGGAGGCACACACCGAGAGGCGCATGAGCGGAGGCACAGGCATAGAGGTGCAAGCACGGAGGCACAAGCTCGGAAGTGCAGGTGCAGAGGCGCAGGTGTGGAGGCACAGGTGCGGAGTTGCAGGCACGGAGGCGCACGCGCAGAGGCGCAGGCGAGAGGCGTAGGCACGGAGGTACAGGCACTGAGGCACAGGCGTAGAGGTGAAGGCGAGGAGGTGCAGGCGCGGAGGCACAGGCTTGGAGGCACAGGCGCAGAGGCACAGGCGCGGAGGCGCAGGCACGGAGGCACAGGTGCGGAGGTGCAGGCGCGGAGGCCCACGCGCAGGGGCGCAGGCACGGAGGCAAAGGCACGGAGGCACAGGCGAGGAGGCACAAGCGCGGAGGCACAAGCGCAGAGGCGCACGCGCGGAGGTGCATGCACGGAGGCACAGGCGCAGAAGCGTAGTCGCGGAGGCCCATGCGCAGAGGCGCAGGCACGGAGGCGCATGCGCGGAGGCGTAGGCGTGGAGGCGCAGGCACGGAGGCGCACGTGCGGATGCGCAGGCACAGAGGCGCAGGCACGGAGGCATAGGTGCGGAGGCGCAGGTACGGAGGTGGAGGCGTGGAGACGCAGACACAGAAGCGCAGGCACGGAGGCACAGGCATGGAAGCGGAGTCGCGGAGGCGCAGGCGCGGAGGTGCAGGCGCGATGGCACAGGTGCGGAGGTCCAGGCGCGGAGGCGCAGGCATGGAGGCGCAGGAGCAGTGGCGCATGCGCGGAGGCGCAGGCGTGGAGCACAGGCATGGAGGCGAAGGCACGGAGGGACAGGCGCGGAGGTGCAGGCGCGGAGGGGCAGGCGCAGAGGCGCAACCTTGGAGGCGCAGGAGCAAAGGTGCAAAGGTGCAAAGGTGCAAGCGCAGAGGCGCGGGCACAGAAGCGCAGGCGCGGAGATGCAGGCGCAGACGTGCAGGCGCATTTGCAGTGGTACAAGTGTATGTGCAGAGGTACAAGTGCATGTACTGAGTCGTGAAGGCACATGTGCTCAGGTATAGGAGTAGAGGCTCAGCCGTGGGGCACAGGCACGTAGGTGCAGGCGCGTAGACACTGGTGCGGAGGTGCAAGTACGGAGGCACAAGCGTGGAGGTGCAGGGGCGGAGGCGTAGGCGCGGAGGCGCACGTGCGGAGCCTCATGCGCGGACACGCAGGCGCGGAGGTGCAGGCGCGGAGGCGCAGGCGCGGAGGCGCAGGCGCGGAGGCGCAGGCGCGGAGGCGCAGGTGCGGAGGCGCAGGCGCAGAGGCGGAGGCGTGGAGGCGCAGGCACATAAGTGCAGGCGCGGAGGCGCAGGCATGGAGGCGCGGGCGCAGAGGCGTAGGTGCCAAGGCAAAGGTGCGGAGGCGCAGGCGCGGAGGCACAGGCGCGGAGGTGCAAGAGGGGTGGTGCAGGCGTGGAGGCCCAGGTTCGGAGGCACAGGCGTGGAGGCGAAGGTGTGGAGGGACAGGCGCGGAGGCGCAGGCGCGGAGGTGCAGGCGCGGAGGGACAGGCGCGGAGGCGCAACCTTGGAGGCGCAGCCACAAAGGTGCAGAGGCTCAAACAAAGAGGCGCAGGCACCGCAGCGCAGGCGTGGAGGTACAGGCGCAGACGTGCAGACGCATGTGAAGAGGCGCAGGTGCATGTGCAGAGGCGCAGGTGCATGTGCTGAGTCGTGGAGGTGCAGGTGCTGAGGCGCAGGAGTAGAGGCACAGGCGTGGGGCGCACGCGCGTAGGTGCAAGCGTGTAGGCACAGGCGCAGAGGCGTAGGCGTGGAGGCACAAGTGCGGAGGCGCAAGCACATAGGCGCAGGGGTGGAGGTGCAGGTACAGAGGCACATGCGTGGATGTGCAGGCGCGGAGGCACACGCATGGAGGCGCAAGCATGCAGGTGCAGGCGCACGTGCGTGGGTGAGGAGGCACATGCATGGAGGCGCAGGCGGTGTCCACACCGACCATCACACACTAGAATATCTCAAGACAACCAACTCATAGCCGTCGACAAACTCGATGGATGGAGTTCCTCGAGTCCAACTTTGACTACGACATTGAGTACCGGCTTAGAAAAACTAGTCTGGCGGCTCCTTTAAGTCGGTGACCACTTTAACGGCCGAGATCAGCATGTTGCTCGTCAAACGAGACCCGTACTTTGCGAGATTGTTTATGAAGGGCTACGAGGAGTTCGGCGACTACGACAAGACCAAGTTTTGGTTCGACGAACCCTATTGGCGACGGCGATTCACTCACCAGGTCGTCATCCCTTCAAATGAAGAGCTGCAAAGAATGCTAATGGAAGAATGCCACGACACCTGTCCAGGTGGACACTTTGGCGAGGACAAGACGCTCAAGAAGTTGGCAAAGCACTACTGGTGGGATTAGATGCAGACCGACGTGGCGGCCTTATGCAAATCGTGCAACATCTTTCAAAGGTAAAAATCCCCTTACACGCACCCGATCTACTCCAACCCCTACCTATTGTGACCGAACCGTGGGCCGACATCAGCATGGATTTCTTGACGGGACTGCCCACCACTTCCAAGGGGTATGACGCCATCTGTGTCGTTGTGGACAGATTTTCAAACATGTTCACTTCACCCCGACGACGACCACCATCACCGCAGAGGGAATAGCGCGGTTGGTTCTAAATTAGATCGTGCGGCTACACGGCATGCCTCCTGCCATCATCCGCAACAAAGACGGCCGCTTCACTAGCCGTTTTTGGTGCAAACTAATGATGCGTTATGGCACTCAGATCCAACTACCAACGGCGGTCCACCCTCTGACCGACGGGCAAACCGAGCGAACCAATCAGACGCTCAAACAACTCCTGCGCACTTTACTCGAGCCCCACAGCACCGATTGGACGGCATAACTGCCGACCGCTAAACTCACATACAACTCCGCTACTTCCACCACAACTGGTAAAATTTCTTTCAAAGTGGTGTACGGAAAACTTCTCCCCACACCGGCTGGATTACAAAGTCAGAGCAACATCCCTACGGTCGACATTCACCGCCGCAATTTTGCAAGCATCTGGGAGGAAACACGGCAGACCTCACGAAGACACAAACGGCTATGAAGCGAGCGGCCGACCGACATCGCACCGATGACGTGTTCAGCGTTAGCGATCGCATCCTCCTCAGCTCTGCAAAGATCAAACTCTGAGGAAAGGATTTCGCGAAGCTCAAACCCCGCTGGTTGGGACCGTTTGAGATAGAGCGAATGCAAACACCAGTCGTCGCCCGACTTCGCTTACCCGACCGATTCACCCTGTCTTCCACATCAGCAAGCTTAAGCACTACCGAGACCCTAGTACGAACTCGCCCGGCAGAGGCGTCGCACCTCTACCTTTGGTACAAGTGGACAGGGATACGGAGTACGTGATTGAGACATCCTCGGACATCGACGCTGTGGAAAAACGACCAAGTATCTGGTCAAGTGGCACGGCTACGACGCCGCGCACAACACATTCAAGCCTTACGACAACCTTTGAGACGTCAATCATCTGATCGACGGCTACTTTTGCCGTCACCGGCCTACGTCTGCTAGTGCGCCGGGACATTGCGACTTAGAGGGGAAGTGTTACGTCCCTTACGTACAAGAGTCCCTAAATTCCGCGGGTGGACATTTTTGTCATTACATTCATGGCCCACCGCGGGACGAATTCAAGATTTTTATGTCGTTTATGTCCAAAATTCCTTCGGCCGAAGGAATTTTGGCCAACTGCCCTGACCCCCGGTGTTCCGTTCCAAAAGTTTATGAAAATTTCGACCACCTTCTGAAAAGGTCGACATGAAATGTCGCAAACTATATTGATGTTCCGATATTGTTCTTTCGAATTCTCGACTATGCTAGGCTTTTATGTAGAAGCGCCTCGATATTCTCGAAGCCCCCCGACTTCTCGACGGAGCTTCTCGAAGCAGCCACTCATTGCGCGACCTCGCACACGTCGCTCGGCTCGAGCGCCGAAGTGCCGAAATATGCCTCATTCTCATTCTCGGCATTGTACATATGCGCTCGACTCACTTGACACTTGTCATTAAAGTACACTTACTGCTCGATACAAAATATCCATTTTTCTCCAATCCTTGAATCGTCTTTTGTCCCACATTTCATCCCTGTGAACCACCTACATGCCGCTTGGCTTAACAAAAGGGGGCCATTATTGCGTGCTTTCTTCGGGGGGGGGAGGGGGGGGGAGCATATTTGCAGGCTTGCTCTAGGAGGGCGCCATTTTTGCCTTCTCGCTTTGGGGGTGCGATATTTTTGCGTGCCACTTTCAAAGGGGCGGCAATTTCGCATTTTCTCCATAGCACAGCCACCTAGCCTCAGCTTGTGCCATGGCACCCCATCGGTGTGCAGCGCAACAGCTGTGCGTTGCCAACTGGGGACTCCTCCCACGGCTTGCTTGCGTGGCCTCCTTCGACTGTAGTTGGTTGACTGCACTGCGCCGTATTGTCCATGGCACGGTCGCGTGGAAGCAATGGAGCCGAGTTGCTGCCGTGCGCCGGTGACTTCCCCGCCGTGCAGCCTTCACAGCGCTGACGTCGGCCTGACGTGTCCGCCCTCCGGGGGTCGTCTCGTGCTGCCTCGTTGCCGTCCCAAGCGGCAGGCCCTGCTCGCACTGCTGCACGGGTGAGCCCAATCTTCGCATCCTGCGCAGCAACCCCTTTGCCACTGCCACTGTGCCACTGCCACTGTGCCACTCCCACTGCCACTGCCACTGTGCCACTGCCACTGCCACTGCCACTGTGCCACTGCCACTGCCACTGCCACTGCCACTGCCACTGCCACTGCCACTGCCACTGCCACTGCCACTGCCACTGCCACTGCCACTGCCACTGCCACTGCCACCGCCACTGCCACTGCCACTGCCACTGCCACT
>SZWC01005878.1:98405-110725 GCA_023375785.1 Penium margaritaceum
CCGACGTGGTCGATACCACAGCAGTAGAGCAAGCCAGGCCGACGTGGTCGATACCACAGCAGTAGAGCAAGCCAGGCCGACGTGGTCGATACCACAGCAGTAGAGCAAGCCAGGCCGACACAGTCGATACCGCAGCAGTAGAGCAAGCCAGGCCGACACGGTCGATACCACAGCAGTAGAGCAAGCCAGGCCGATGTGCGAAGAGCCAGTGGGGAGCATCGTGGAAAACGGTTGGCTACAGATTCGTCCCTTCATGTGCTTGCAAATGCATCGTGGACGGTCGGCGTCCAGCCATCGCCGCATGAAGGAAATTGGCGGCACAGATCTGCTCCGATAATTCTTTGCCTCTCCTGAAACACACGACCCTCCTCATGTTGGGCTGTTGTTGCACCACCTTCCACATTCGGTTGTTTCGTCGCCAGCCACTCGCTGGCCTTTGGATTGCAGCGAGCGGAGGGGACGACCTGCGTTGGATCCTGCACCGACGTTCTTGTCCCTCTTCCTTCTCCCCGTTTCATTGTCGTGCCATGACGCGCTCTCTGCTGCCCCACTCACACCACCACAGGTGGTGCACAGACCTTCTCCGCACGACGTTTGGTCACCAGTGGTGGCCGTTGGTCCAGCTGGACGAGCGCCGCAGGGGGGACTAACGTGGCGGCACTCGTTTGCGTCGTCGGCCAGCCAAGGTACGCCTCCTGCTGCTTACTGGCTGCATGTGGGACACTCGTCCGAGGCCAGCAGCCCCTGTCGGAGGCCCTGGGCTGTCTATCGTTATGATTCAATCCGCTGATGACGTTTTTTTGGCAATCGAGGGTTGTTGGAAGCAATCATCCATTACCTGTCCCGCGAGCGGGACAGGTAACAGATGATTGGTGCAACGCTCCATCCACAATTTCAACCGTCGCCATTCCCTCCATTCCTTGGAAACGTGGGCTGCATTCTGCAACACAGGGACGCGGGTGGCGCATGGCAGCCCACATGTATGCAGGGGTGTGCTGGCGCACGAGTCGATGTTACTCGGGAATGGTTGACTTTCACGATCGGTTGAAGGATGTTTTCCGCTGCGGCAAGTTTGAGGATGTTAACAGCCGATCGTGACGTCGACACCATTGGTCCTCTGGAAAGCAGAGATGCAGCAGACCTTAGCGATAGTAAAAATCGATCAAGTCAAGTGATAAGAAATTGAGGGGTTTTTTTTGGTGGGTTCTGTTTTTGTTTCTGTTGTTTTTCCCCTCTCTTTTTTCCCACTGATTTTTTTTTTTTTGCACTTGTTTTTTTTTTCCCCACTGAGTTGTCAATTGATTGCGTGATGGGATTCAACGATCTGGTCGAAATCAATGTTTACTTTAGGAGGAAATGATTCGTAGACTTTGCCTTTGGTTTACGTGGTAATTTTCTGGGATCGATCGTGTCAGCTCGACTGTTTGCAAACCGCCAGATTCTTGACGGGATGGTACACAGCCCTGGATATGCGCGTACTCTTTTTGTGCATTTGTACCGATCCATTTGCAACTGAAATGTGATGAGGGGACTGTGCAAGGGTTGTGATGATTGCGTTCATAGCGTGGCATGCCATGGTACTGCATGGCATGACATGGCATGGCATGGCATGGCATTGCATGGCATGACATGGCATGGCATTGCATGGCATGACATGGCATGGCATGGCATGGCATGGCATGGCATGGCATGGCATAGCATGGCAAAGCTTGGCATGGTTGTCTTTGGTTTAGGGCACGATTGCCAGTCCTTGTCATGATTTGTTGCGCCCGAAATGATGAGAGTGGTGTTTGTTTCTTTCACTGCCATCCTCCTGCCATCTGTGTGCAGGCAAGGGCACTCTTACCGTGAAGTTTTTTGCGGACACCAGCTGCGCGTTCTCATCCTCGTTCAAGCTTGGCTTGGGAACAGAGGCCAGCACATCGGCAGAACAAGAACAAGTGTGAAGTGGCCGTTCATTCGCTTTGATGTGCTTCAATCTCTGTCAAAGCATGACGGTCATATCATACATGGAGCTAAGTCAACCATATGCCTTCGACATGTGGGAAGAGAACATCCATGTAGAAAACAGCAAAGAAACCAACTTAACATGGGAAGAGAGCTATTCGCTTATGTCGTGAACCATCTTAAGTGATGAGGAAAGTGCTATTCAGACGCACCAGTGGTTGCGGGTGGAACCACAAGCAGGACTTTGAAGCACAACCCTTTGATATTGCAGTGTATCAAGTCCATGAAGTGTATACTCCAGGTATAAAGTTACAGTGGCTATAGCGGCAACTTCCGGGAGTCTGCACCACAAAGCAGTGTTAACATTTATCCTTCTGGGTTCCAAAGTGTCGGTTGTACCTGTTGGGATCACACACATAATCACTGCAGGTGACTTAAGCAGACATGAAGCTCATGGCGCATACGGTGTGTGTTGTGCATCGTTGGCATCTCCGCCGGGTGCAAGAATGGAGCGAGCTCATCCGCACTCAGTCCTACCTGCAAGCATGCCTGAACTCTTCAGTGTTTGGTGGTTAGCTCTCACATGAGAGAATTACTAGGGAGTGCATGCACCACATACGCTCGTGGTCGATGTGGTTGAGTTTTGCTCTCTGCATGCTTTTAGCTTGGTGAACAGGTTGCTGATCCCTTGGGACCACTCGCCCGGTTTATACCACTTGGAGCTCGTTCGCTCGAGGGTCAGGCTTGATCCCTGGGTGGCGTCCGGGCCCCAAGAAGAGAGGCTCGCATGGGTGGCCCCGTCAACTGTTGTTTATCACCTCGCTAGCTCCTTACAAACATACACTTGTTCTCTCTCTACCAGGGCTGCAATACCGCGGTATTTAGTACCGTGGTACTCGAGTACCGCAGTACCACAGTACCGCGGTACAAATACCGCGGTATCATGATTTTGTGGCAGCTCATTACCGATACCGGTACCGGCACCGCGTTACCGACGGTATTGGTATAATACCGCGGTATTATACAATTACCGTGGTACACGGTATACCAATGTATAACACACACATTGTACCACGGTAGTAAAATGTGTACCACGGTACTGAATGCCCTAATATTTTTCTAACACCAAAAATGATTTTTAAGCTTAAAAAACGAGATAAGTAATAGATTTCATGAACTTGGAACTCAAGTTTATATACTCACAAAGAAAGGATACACCTTTACATGATATTCACTTGTGATATGGAGATGTTTAGGTGGAGTAGAAGTTAGGGGACAAGAAATGAGGGAAGGGGAGGAGGGCAAATTTATGAAGAGATACTCTAGTTGAATACCGTAGTCTCTTATATTCTCTTGTTTTTTAGAGCTCAATAACANTAAGCTTAAAAAATGAGATAAGTAATAGATGTCATGAACTTGGAACTCAAGTTTATATACTCACAAAGAAAGGATACACCTTTACATGATATTCACTTGTGATATGGAGATGTTTAGGTGGAGTAGAAGTTAGGGGACAAGAAATGAGGGAAGGGGAGGAGGGCAAATTTATGAAGAGATACTCTAGTTGAATACCGTAGTCTCTTGTATTCTCTTGTTTTTTAGAGCTCAATAACAGGACAATTAAATTTGACTACAATTTTCAGCCTTGGAATTTTGGACATGTTTGTCCAAAAGCCCTCGTATTTTCTTAGTGTCATATTTTGGTCAAACGTCCATGTGCTTGGTCTGTCCATAGGACTTCGCTTTTTGAATTCTGAAATTTCGGATGTCGAGGGCGAAGTCGTACGTCGCGGCTTGCTTCGCACGTAGATTTGCTCGTCGATTTCCTGTCCATTGCGAGCGTCCGAATGCACACTCATCCGCAGTACCACATTGACTTAGTTGTAGCGCGTTACCGTTACTTGTCGGCAAAAAAAAATCTTTCACGTTCTCATTACGGCGTTACTGTACCGCGGTATGATACCGCGGTACATAAGAGGGGTACCCTGCCAGGTCAGTACCGATACCGTACCGGTACCGCAAAAAAGAATGCCGTACCGCGGTACTACAATACCGCGGTACAAAAACACGGTATACCGCGGTACCGGTAATACCGGCATCAACCCTGCTCTCTACTGTTGCGTAGTGTGAGCTTGCCCCGATCCATGGCGTCGCTCTCTCCACATGCTTACACGCTTGCTTGCACGCTTGCTTGCACATCATAGCAACCACAACAACCTACTGGTATCAGAGCGGGAGGAAAGCCCTCCTCCTTGTAATGGTCCTAAGGCCTCGTCCGGTCACATCTCCGTGGCGGGTGATCCCGCGCAAGCCATTCACGCGATTAGGTTGTGGCACCAGCCACTGCAGCAGCACCTACTGCACTGGCCGCACACGGCCGCTACCATTACAGCCGCGAGTCACACAGTCGCTCACTCCCGTGCTCGACTCGGCTGCATCGACGGTTCCAGTGCTTCTCCGCCGCAGTCCGCCTACTCTCGACTATGCTGCAGCCACCATGGTGTCACTCCATGCAGCCGCTGCTCACACAGCTGCCAGCGCGATCTCGGCCATTGCTACTGCAGCAGCAACAGTGTTTCTTCATTGCCGTTGCACATCTCCGCATCGACCAACTACGTCCATCGCAGCCTCCTCTCGCAGCAGTCCGTGCGGCGGTCTTAAGCAATAGCAGCAACGCATCTCTTCCAGCTGCCCACCCACATCTCCATCTTGGTTACGGCAGTTGCAGCGGCATTCTCCGCTGCTGTCCACATCCGTTCGCTTCGGTCGTGTTGCGGCCACAGCAGCGGTGTCTCCTCCCACTGCCTACGCACATCTCCATCGCGGTTGTGGCAACGACAGCAGCGCTTCTCGTTGCCACCCAGCTCACAGCTCACCGCACGACGCTCTGCACACTCTTACTGATCGGCGCTTCTTGTGCACTACCTCCCAGCACAAGGCCCGCAGCCAACTGCAACCCTCTCTCTCAGCTGCCACGCACCTTGCAGCTGCACTGCTGCCTGGACCCTCCATGGCACTACTTCCGCACCTCTTAAACCTGCGCGCCACCGAGACGGAGTCTGCCATCTCCTTGCACAGCGACAGCAACAGCAGCCGCATGTGCGGCCTGAACCGGCACCCTGGCTTCTCTGCCTGCCACTGACCCTGCACCCACCTCGTCGAGGGGGTGGCGTTAACGTGCACGGATTGACGAGGCCATCGCACGCCACGAGGAGGTCGTTGACCAAGCGGGGCCCGCCGCTGCGACAGTCCAGGGAACCATCTTGGTGAGGACTACGACCCAACGGACCACGAGGCACGAGCTGACGTAGCCAAGGACGCCAGTTATTGTCAGCTTCCGACGACTCGCCGCCCGTACAGAACAGTCCAGCGGCGGAGCCACAACACGATCAATGTCATCCTCAATCGCCTGTAAGCTCCCCCATTTCCTGTAGAACGCGTCAGCAGAGTCCACGTGTCGCTCCTGGCACGGCACCGTCGACGCCAGCAGCAACAGGAGCGTCAGCAAAGGCAGCTCGCAAACGCACAGCCTCACGCTGTGCCCCATCCCCCGCTGCCTCCCAGGCAGCCACTACATCTTCAGGGTCCTTTGACATTTTCTTTGTTCTGGAAGCAGCTCTTGTCTCCAGTGCCGCTGTTGCCTCCACCTTTGCTACCACAGCACATGCTGCTCCTAGACCCACTAGCACCGCTGCTGGTAGAGCTGTTCAAGCCTATACTGCTGCCGGCGTGAACCAAGGACCACTTGCAGCCGCAACGGTCAACATCTCCATGCAAATTTCTGCCGCTGCCGACTCTGTAGCAGCAGCAGCTCCTGCTGCTGCCGCTGCTGCTACCACTGCCCTCTCCAGTGTCGTCGTCTCCATCCAGTCGTCCATGACTCAGGCTTCCTCTACTGCTGAGTCGTCCTCATTAGAGTGCCAGGTTCGCATTCTTGTCATAGCGGCAGCAGGCGTCTCCACCCTCACGGGGGCTGCCCTTGCTGGAGTCGCCTGCCTCATCGTCTCCACCACCTCCTCTATGGCTGTCATCGCTGCCTCAGCAGCAGCCACACTTCCACTGTTGTTTGCTCTGTGGCGCTAGCTTTGGTAAGCCCATGTCTACCCATCTCTTGGTCTTCATACTCTCTTTCTCCCTCTCCACTATGGAATGTGTCTGTGTCCTCCTCAATTACAGAGCAGCAGTGACGTCACACGAAATCCACCCATCTTACATTTCCACGCCCACTGGGGCAGGGGAAACTCTGCCAAAAATTAGGGTCTCACCATGCCTGTTGATGACGATCAGTTTGCCGTCTTGCAGGAAGAGCTGGGTCGAGAGCGAGCAGCCCTCCAGGCAGCTCTCACAGCACAGAAAACTGCTGAAGAAAAACTGTGCACTGAACAGGGCGATCAGAAAACCGTCGCTGACCACATCGCTGATTTGGTCCTCAATCGCCTGTAGCTTGCACTGCACTCCACCCCCTCTGCGTCTGCTGCTTAAGGCATTGCTACTGTTTTCTCTACTTCACACGCTTCCGCATCAAATGCCGCTGGCTCTCTCACCTCGGACCCTCTTGCTATCGCAGCAGCCGCAGGTGCTGTTGCTACTAAAGCTCTCGCACAGCCCGCACATCGCAAGCCTGACTTTGATTCTGCTCCACCACACTTTGCCACCACCCTCACCTTTCACTCCTGGGAGATTCGTTTCAGTGCCTGGGCACAAGGCGAGCAGCTGTGAGAGTACTACCACAAGAAAGACCCCTCTGTAAATCCCCCTTTTGTGCCCACAAATGCTGAATCCGCACGTGTTGTATGTGCTCTCATCCGTGGTGGGTCTGATGCCCTCACTGACGAGATCGACTCCTACAATGCTGATACAGCCCGCCACATACCTGCTGACCCTATAGGCGCTTATGCACTCATTAAGCGTCACACCACTCTCACTGGACATGCAGCACAGAGTGTGCTCACTGTCCTGTTGAACTCGCTCTTTAAGCGTGCTGATGAGACTGCACACACGTATTGGGCCCGCAATCTCCGCCTCCTACGTGACCTGAGCAAGACAGTGCATGGACAACTTCATGCGGTCCTCTCCATTGTCAATGGCCTCATCCTCGAGTTGTCCGACGTCTTCAGGGAAGTCAAAGCGTCTGAGCTAGAGCGTCTTGCCGCAGAACCTGTGCCTGCGGACGCACCCTCAGGCATTGGGGCGCTTTGGGAGTTCACCACCCAGCGCCTCATCGACTGGTGGAGTGCCATCCAAAACAAGCGCATATATCATGCAGCAGTTGTAGCTGCAACCACTGCACTTTCTCCCACCTCTTCGTCATCCATCCCCTCGTCCTCACCTTCCACCTCAACTACATCCCTCCTCAATCACAGTGGGGGAGGTGGTCGAGGGAGGGGGAGAGGGAAAGGGACCGGCGACTCAGGTGCCGGCGGGCAGGGCGGTAAGGGAAGACCTCCAACAGTTCCAACTCGTCCACGCCTTGTCTCAGCATTGTCACATGCTAGAACTGTGGTGCAACTGGGCATTCTACACCGAATTGTCCGCCCTGCCGGACAACGAGCGTCATGCATTTTCTCTGCGAGCGCATTGGGCACAATCCTCTGGAACCACTACAACCTCTTCCCGCACCACCACCACCTACATAGTGTCTGCCAATCGTGGCTCTTCCGCTCCAGTTGACGCCGCCGCCTATAGCACAGCTGCGACATCACCCCTACTCCCTTACCCCTGAGGGTGGCCCCCAGGATATGGCAAACTAGTCTACTATGGGCCCCCGTCTGGTGCCTACTCACCTCCTGTATGGGCCTCGACCATGCACCCACCCCGGCGCCCCTCCACAGAGGTTGCCAAGATGAGCGCCAGTTAGATGCTGCCCACTCCCACGCCGTCCATCAGCTTCACATTTTTGATGAGGGAGGTGAGAGTGGACACTCTGGGTCGGAGTCAATTGCGTGTGTTGTTGATGATCATTTACGTGGTCCCGCATCTGGTCATGTTCTCGGGTGTCACTTTGCGGATGTCCCATTGACTAAGGATTGGCAGTCTTTCTACTTGTCCTGTTGTCTTGCTGCCTGTGGTCAACGTCTTTCTCCCCACGCTGCCATTGTTGCTGTGAGTCGTGACCCATCCACTGTTCATACGTTGGGTGGCTTTTGGATCCTTGACTCTGGAGCCACCCATCACATGACCTCGTCTCGTTTATTCTTTGTTTCTCTTGGCCTCGTTGGCTCAGTTTGCTTTGTTCGCACCAGCTTGGGCCACCTGCTTCTTGTTCAGGGGGTTGGTTTTTGCTTTGTGGGCCCAGGTGGGAACTGCTATTGCCCGACGTTATTTATGTTTCATTTCTTGATCTCAATCTTCTCTCTATCACGATGCTTGATGACCAGTGCATGGACTTCTCCTGGACTTGCAGCATTGCATCTGTCCCTAATCGTACCTCTAGCTGCATCTTGCTGCAGGGCACACGCTGTGCTCGCTTGTTTCATGTTCCAATATTCACTCCCACCCTTGCTACCTCTGCCCAAATGCATGTTGCTCATTCCCTCTCTCTTATGCACACACAGTTGTTGCACCGTCGCTTTTGCCACATTCACACTACAGCCATTAACAGCTTGCTTCGTGTGCTCCACGCGGATGGTCTTCATGCCACTAGATTCCCTGCCCCCTACCCTCCTCATTGCCTTGACTGCGCTCAAGGCAATATGCATCGGTCTCCTTTTTCCACCTCTGAATCTTGAATGCCTCACCCCTTTGATCTCCTGCATGCTAGCGTGAAGGATCCTCTGTCTCATGACGTTCTTGGGGGGGTCGGTTGCTATGTGCTCTGCCTTACTGATGACTTCTCTCGCATGTGCTGGGTCTTTGCCCTCAAATAGAAGAGTGATGTTTGCTCTACCATTGATTCATGGCTTCCACAGGCTGAACTCGCCTGCGGACGTCGCCTTCGTGTCTTTTGCTGTGACCGTGGTGGCGAGTTTATGGGTCCTACTTGTTTTCTATAGTCTCACAACATGTGCATCAAGGCTACGACCCCATACACACCCCAGCAGAACGACATCTCTGAATGTTGGAACAGAACTCTTGTTGACGATGTCCGCA
Source organism: Penium margaritaceum (assembly GCA_023375785.1). Classification (NCBI taxonomy): domain Eukaryota; kingdom Viridiplantae; phylum Streptophyta; class Zygnematophyceae; order Desmidiales; family Peniaceae; genus Penium; species Penium margaritaceum. The sequence continues at coordinate 107,442 of SZWC01005878.1, forward strand.
CTCTCCTTGGTGCCTCTGACCTCCCTCCTATCTTCTCGTTTGAGGCTATGTCCTACATGACGTGGGTTTGGAACTATGTTCCTCACGGTCCACTCCATCACCTTGTCACCCCATTTGAACTGTGGTTCGGTTGTCACGCCAATCTTTGCCTTGCTCGTGTCTGGGGGTGTGTCGTCGCTGTCTGGCTCCCTGAGGACCTTCGTGACGGCAAACTCAGTCCTCGTGCTCATCCTTGCAACTTTCTAGGTGTCTCTGTCTTGTCCAAAGCTTGGAGCTTCTAGGACCCTAACTGGGCCCAGGTTGTCGAGTACAGTGATGTCCTCTTCTTTGAGGATGTCTTTCCTTGTGACCTGTCCCGTCTCGCTCCTCCCTCTTCCCTGTCCTCGCTCCGTCGGCTTGGGGAAGGTGGGTCTGTCTCAGCCTCCGATCTCGCAAGGGCTCCACCACCACTATCTGGCTCAGTCCTGTCCTCCTCCACGGTCCCTGGCTCGGTCCCATCCTCCTCTACTGTCCCTTCCTCCTCTGAGGCCTCTCCTCCCTCTATACCCTCTCAGCCTGACATGCCTTCCAGCACCTCATCTTCTCCCTGTGTCTCATATGAGTCCTCGTTGGTGCCTCTCAGTGCTACGTCAGTGTCTGCTGACACACCAGCACATTCTTCCAAATGACCCATTCCTTACTTCCCTCCAACGCCTGCTCTGCAGCCGTCAACGTCCTTCTGTGAGTCAAAATCCCCTCCCATCACTGATGTCCCCCCAGTACGACCAAAGCCCTATACTCACGGAGGGAGACTTCGCTCCCTCCCGTTGCACTCTGTCTCATAGTACACACATCTCCCTCATCGTCACACTCTCTCTAGTGCATCCTCCACTACATCTGACTCTACTGCCAAACCCACTGGAGTACATGCAACTGGTCTTGCTGTCAATGTGGTCCATCCCAACTCAGCTGTGGGCTATGCACTTGTAGCTTATGAGTTTCACAGTGCCCTTGAGGCACCTATTTATTTCTACATCGTTGTCTAATTTGCAAGGAGTGGCCTCTTCTCACTCCCACCTGAGCCTCCCACTGTACGTCAGGCAAGGAAGGCAGCTGACGCTGACCGCTGGGAGAAGGCCATGCATGAGGGACTTACCACTCTCAAGGAACATGAGGTCTTTGAGCTTGTCAATCTTTCACCAGGTCGCAAGGCCGTTTCGGCTCGCTGAGTTCTTCGGCACAAGCTGAATCCTGACGGCACGATCGATAGGTATAAGGCTCATCTCACCACCAAGGGATTCTCACAGGTCCCAGGCATCGACTTTGATGGGACGTTTGCCACAGTCGGCAGGTACACCACAGCCAGAGCGCTACTGAGTCTGGTTGCTTAGCACGATTGGGAACTGGAGCAGATGGATGTCAACAACGCGTTCCTACACAAATAATTGGACGAGGAGATCTACATGGTGCAGTCTCCAGGCTTTGCTGATGGCACCGACAAGGTCTGGCGGTTGCGCAAGGCCCTTTACGGGCTCAAACAGTTCCCTTGCTACTGGAACCAGGCGATCTCCTCCACACTCGAGAGAGGGGGATACCGTCACAACACTGTCGACCCGGCACTCTTCTTGAGTCTGTCCTCAGAGCACTTAGTGGCCATAGAGGTCTACGTGGATGACCTTCTCATTGCGTCACCCAGTCCTGCGAGAGTGCAGTCGGTGAAGACTCTCTTGCAGTCCACCTACAAAATAAAAGACCTAGGCCCTGCTCGAGTGTTCCTTGGCATGGAGCTTGAGCGTGACCGTTAGCGCCACACTCTGCATGTTCACCAGGCTACCTACATTCGTAGCCTGGGGGAGCGCTTCGCCTCCATGCTTGCTAACACTTTGACTGCGTCCACACCGATGACTCCAACTGGTCAACGTCTGCTGAAGTCACTTGACACGTCTCAGCTGGGAGAGCCTGTCGACGTCACCGACTACCTCGGTGTGATCGGGTCACTAATGTATCTCGCCACTACTACTCCATCCGACGTGGCTTTCTCAGTTAACTTCCTCGCTCAGTTGTCACAGCAGCCTCGTTGGAGGCATCTTGAGACAGCACTATGTGTCATCCACTATGCACTGTCCACTGCACGTGTAGGAAAGTGCTACAGATCATAGTCTTTTGTGGTTGTTGATAGGTACACTGACAGTGATTGGCCTCATGACACAGACGCACGTAGTTGCACTGGCTACATCTTTCTTGTGGGTGAGACTGCTGTCCCTTGGAAGAGTGGGAAGCAGGGATGCATTACTTGTAGTTCTTGTGAGGTTGAGTACGTTGCGCTTGGAGCAGGTACGTGTGAGGGTGTGTGGTTCTTGCCTGCTGCAATAGCTTCGTGTGCCCATTCGTTGCATCACACTGCGCTGCGACAATCAGAGCACCTAGGCAATCGCTGAGCACGATGGCATGCATCACTCGCGCACCAAGTACATCAACATTGAGCATCACTTCATTCGCGAGCGCATTGCCGCAAGAGAAGTTCAGGTTGTCTGGGTCGACTCTCATCAGCACGTGCAGACTTTCTCACAAAGCTCTTAGTAGTGGAATGTTCAAGGGAGCCGTGCATGCAGTTGGCATGTTGCGTGCACGTGATGCCCCTGGTTGATGTGAACACCTCCTGCTCGTTGTGTGCATCGTTGCTTCATGTGGTGCGTGGACTGTTCATCTGTGGGTAATGGGGGAGTGTTGGTTGTGCATGTTAGATACGCAAGTGACCTCTTGACTCTGTCCACTCACACACATAATCATTGCAGGTGACGAAGCAGACATGAAGCTCACGGCGCATATGTTGCGGGTTTTGCATCGAAGGCATCTCGGTTGGGTGCAAGAATGGAGCGAGCACATCTGCGCTCAGATGAGCTTGCAAGCATGCTTGTACTCTTCAGTATTTGGTGGTTAGCTCTCGCATGAGAGAATTACTAGGGAGTGCATGCACCACATATGCCCGTGGTCGATGTGGTTGAGTTTTGCTCTGTGCATGCTTTTAGCTTGGTGAACAGGTTGTTGATCCCTTGGGACCACACGTCCGGTTTACACCGACACGTGAGAAGCCACCTGGAGCTCGTTCGCTCGAGGGTCAGTCTCGATTCCTGGGTGGCGTCCGGGCCCCACGACGAGAGCCTCGCTTGGGTGGCCCGGCCAACTGTCGTTTATCACCTCGCTAGCTCCTTACTAATGTACACTTGTTCTCTCTCTCTCTCTCTCTCTCTCTCTCTCTCTCTCTCCCTCCCTCCCTCCCTCCCTCCCTCCCTCCCTCCCTCCCT
>SZWC01005879.1:57775-71076 GCA_023375785.1 Penium margaritaceum
GTACCTTTCTCCAAACACACTCCCCCCATACACTCACTACATAGAAACACTCCATATCAGAAACTTCATGTAACCTTCATACATCATCATACTGAACTATACACTCATATGATGGTGTACAAAAGGACCTTGATTAACCATACCTCCTCATCACATGTTTCCCACGCCAACTGGGGCAGGGGAAACTCTGCCGAAGTTTTCTTGGCAGAGTCAAGTCACTGGCAACATACTAGTACACGGAGTTGCAGGCAGAGCTGCAGCGTGAGCGGACTGCCCTGCAGGCTGCCCTCACTGCATAGCGCGTTGTTGAGGAGAAGCTGCGCAATGATCAAGCTAACCAAGAAACCTTTGTAAATCATATTGCTGACTTGGTCATTAACCGCCTTCAACCCACATTGCGCAGCACTTCATCTGCCGGCATTGCTCCTACATTCTCCACCTCACTCGCTTCCGCATCTGCCACCACTGGCTCTTCTTCCTCTGACCCTCTTGCAGTCACCGCCACCGCTGGCGTAGCCGCAGCCAAAGCACTCGCCCCGTCAATGCAACGCAAACCTGACTTTGACTCTAATCCACCTCACGTCACCTCCAATCTCACCTTCCATTCTTGGGAGGTTCGTTTCAGTGCCTGGGCGCAGGGGGAACAGCTCTGGGAACACTACCATGAACCCAATCCCTGTGCCACCCCACCGTTCATGCCTGTTGAGTCTGAGTCTGCTCGTGCTGTCCGTGCCCCCATTCGTGCCGGACCCGACGATCTCACTGATGAAATCGGGTCCTCCAATGCCGGCACAGCACGCCGCACCTCTGCTGACTCGGTTGGTGCTTACGCAGTGATCAAGCGATGCACGACAGTGACTAGACATGCAGCTCAGAGCGTTCTCTCTGTCCAGCTCAACACGCTTTCCATGCTTGCTGACGAGACTGCCGAGGCCTATTGGGCTCGCAGTCTGTGACTGTTGCGTTACCTCGGGAAGGCCGCTCCTTGTCAGCTCCCTGCTGTCCATTCCATTGTCAACGGCCTCATCCCGGATCTCAGTGACATCTTCCGAGAGGTGAAGGCCACTTAGCTCAAATGCCTCGCTGCCATTCCCGTCCCCGCTGGTGCTCAGTGGAGCTGGAGGTGAAAACCATGGAGGAGTTGAAGCCGTACAACAGGCGTGTGTTGGAGCGTCGTGCTGCGGAAGAGGCAGCTGCGGCAGCAGCAGCTGAAGCAGCTCTGGTGGCGGCTGCGACTGCTGCAACGGCCATGGACGATGAAGGTGGAAGTGCAGCGCCTGACGGTGTCGTGAGTGCACCCGCCGCCTCTGCTGCAACCACATTGAACCTGTTGGGCCCGGCTGCTGCCGCAAAGAAGGGCAGGCAGATATGCTCAAAGAAGTCGATGGTTGAAGCAGCACTCGAAGATGCCGTGGAGGAGCTTTTTGAAGAGCCAGAGCCGACCCCATCTCAGAGGCAGCCAGACTCCCTCGAGCTCGAGGTTGAAGACTGGAAGAAGGAAAGCCGTGTGGGCCATCGAGATAACATCCTCCACTACCTTCGCGACAATGCTGTCAGATTCCCGACGTTTGCACTCATCGCTGTTGACTTGCTTGCTGTGCCTGCCACCAGCACTCCGAGTGAGCGCATGTTCAGTCTTGGTGGACGTGTCGTCACAGAAATCCGACACTCCCTTGCAGACATGACTGTGCAGGATGTGCTAACCCTGAAGACCTGGATCAATGATCCCGTGCTTGTTGACTTTCCAGTTTCTCCCGATGTCACTGTTGCTCCAGAATTACAGGAAGTGGAAAACGCGGAGAAGGCAAAGCGACGGGCAACTCGGCGTCGTGCGGTGCGCAACCTGACAACGCCGACATTGGCAGCAGCAGAAGCGAGTAGCAGCAATGAGGAGGACGAGGAGGAGGGAGATGGTGGTGGGGATGACCTCAACGAAGACTCAGATGATGACGACGATGATGACGACAGCGAGGGCGACGCTGCAACTGACGCCTTGCTGAACTTCAGTCTCGATGATGATGTCGTAGAGCTGTCGTAGGAGTAGGACTCCTTAGGTCTGGAACTATCTACCAATGTCCTGTGACACTTTGTCATTGAAGACCATTGTTTGCATGAATTCGTGGCAGATGGACAGTGGGGTAGGGGGGGGAGGGGCAGGGTCGCCATGACCCCGCCCCTGTCAACAATTTCATATGGTTCATCTCTGTCCACTGCTGCGTTTGTACTATGTGATTTCATGAAACAAGTTCCAATTATATCATTCTGTTTCCACTATGTTGTGAACACCTTATTCGTGTTTCTTGTTCACTGACGTGCTTGAATGAGTGAAGTCCAACATCACACAGAGGCAACATTGATGATCAAATTTGACGTGGGTACATTGAACATTTGCCCTTGAACCTTCATATGTCCTGACAACAACAGTGGAGATGCAGTAGTGCTAAAATCATGGAGTGAAAATCTCTTTGAACCGTGAAATTCAAACACACTAGACCGCAAATCACGTGCACACAGATTCGCGATCCTTGAGTGACAGGAACCGCGAACTTTACTCCGAAGGAACCGCGAGTCTATCATGGTGAGAACCGCGAATCTCAAGAACCGCGGTTCCTATCCAGGAACCGCGGTTTCGGTTCTAGGGCGCAGCCAGACTCGCGAACCCGGTTCTATTGTCAGAACCACGGTTCCGGCATGGTGTGCACCCTTAGCAGCAAGATAATGAGGCAAGCGCACGGACTGCCAATCTTCAATCCATGAAACATCGGGGGGAGAAGAACCAAGAACGGGACCGGATGAACAGCCACACAATGCCCCATCAGCAACACACGCAAGAGGCTCCGACCCAGAGCCTTCACTCTCACCTCCTTGATCACAAAGGTGTCGATGGTGGAAGGCGTGTGACAGTGCTGCGTCCAACTGATGCTCATCCTCAGGAGGATCTTGAGTGATGACCACCTCCGAGGATGGGTGATAGGGAGGGTAGGATGGAGACGCACAGGTGGGTGGAGAGTAGGCGCCGGACGTCGGGATGTAGAAGACATGCCCACCATATCCCGGGGGCCAACCCCAGGGATACGGGAGAGAGGGTAGATTCGCAGCAGTGCTGTAAGCTGTAGTGTCGGTAGTGACGGATGTGCCTCTGCCAGAGGGAACAAGGGAAGAGGCCGTGCGAGTGGCGTCCCCGGACCCACCAGAGGAGTGTATCCAGTGTGCACGCATAGCGGATGCGAGGCGCTCGTTGTCCAGTGGTGTTGGGCACTTGGGTGCGGAATGGCCGACAGAGCCGCAGTTCGAGCACGTGACAGTGCTGTAGGTGGAAGAGGCAGAAGAGGTGCTGTTGGTGCCTTTGCACTTGCCACGACCGCTTTGGTCGCCAAATCCAGAGCTGCTGTTGCCTCTGCCCTGACCACGACCACGAGCACCACCTCCCCCACCTTGGTTGAGAAGAGATGTGGCCGAGGAAGACGGAGAAGAGGAGGTAGAGGAGGATGATGTGGAGGACAGTGCGGTGGTGGCCGCTACAATTGCTGCACGGTGAATTCATTTGTTTTGAAGGGCGCTCCACCAGACAGTGAGACACTGGGAGGTGAATTCCTAGAGAGCCCCAATGCCTGGGGGAGAGTCAGCAGGCACAGGCTTGGCAGCAAGCCGCTCAAGTTCAGAGGCCTTCACCTCCCTGAAAATTTCAGACAGCTCAGGAATGAGACCATTGACAATAGAGAGAACAGCAGGCAGTTGGGCGGGCGCTGCTTTGCCAAGGTCTTTAAGAAGACAAAGGTTGCGGGCCTAGTAGGCATTCGTAGTCTTGTCTGCACGCATGGAGAGTGTGTTGAATTGTATTGTGAGGACACTCTGTGCAGCGTGCCCAGTAACAGTGGTGCGGCGCTTGATGAGAGCGTAGGCGCCAACAGGGTCAACAAGCGTGCGACGAGCAGTGTCAGAGTTGTAGGACCCTATCTAATCAGTGAGATCATCGGGTCCAGCGCAAATGAGAGCACGCACAGCAGACGCAGACTCAAAGTCTGTGGGCACAAAGGGAGGATTAGCAGTGGAGTTGGGCACATGATGGTACTCCCAGAGCTGCTCACCTTGTGCCCAAGCACTAAAACGAACATCCCACGAAGCGAAAGAGAGGTTAGAGTTGAAATGCGGTGGCACTGAGTCAAAGTCATGTTTGCGCTGTGCGGGCTGTGCAAGAGCTTTGGCTACAGCAGCCCCTACTCCAGCATCAACAACAAGGGAGTTAGAGGTGGAAGAGCCAGTGGTGTTGGATGCGAAAGCGGGAGAGGTGGAGAATGCAGGAGCAGAGGCAGCAGGTGTAGAGCGCAATGCAGGCTACAAGCGGTTGAGCACGATATCGACAATGTGGTCGGTGAAAGTCTCCTGATCACCCTATTCTGTGCGCATCTTTTTGTCTACAATGCGCTATGCAGTGAGAGCTGCTTGAAGAGCAGCACACTCTTTGCGCAGTTCTTCCTATAGAGCATCGTACTGGTCATTGTTGACTGGCACGGTGAGTGTGGATCACTTGAGAAATTTTTGACAGAGTTTCCCTTGCCCCAGTGGACACGGGAAATGTGAGATGACGACGTTTTGACGGGGTGGAGTTGCACAACAGCATGGAACACAAGAACACGACCACAAGGAGGAAAGGAAGGAAGAGGAGAGGATTCCCAAGCAACAAGGAGCTGAAAGCTCACCAATGCTAACGCTGTAGAGCAAACAGTGGTGGCAATGCAGACACCGTAGAGGTAGCAGTGACGGCCACTGAAGATGTGGTGGTGACGATGAGGCAAGCAACTCCAGCAAGGGCAGCGCCTGTGAGGGTGGAGACGGCAGCTGCAGCTGTAACCGCGACGCGAATCCGGTAACCAAATGTTGAGGACGAAGGTGCAGAGGACAACTGAATGATAGAATTCTGGATCGAGTCGATGACGCTGGAGAGAGCAGTGGCAGCTGAGGCTATTGCTGATGCGATTACGTTAGCTGCTGCTGCAACCTGCGTTGCTACATTGACTGTAGCAGCTGCAAGAGGACCCTGGTCAGTGGCTACAGCGGTGTAGGTTTCAACAGCCCTGCCAGCAGCAGTGCTGGCAGGTGCACGCGCAGCACGTGCTGCGGTAGCAAACATGGAAGAAACTATAGTGCAGGAGACAAATGAGAATGTCAGGTCCAAATGGTGCAGTGGTCGCCTAAGATGCAGCGGGGGATGCAGTGCGATGAGAGGTGGCCTCAGCTTGCTCTGCTGGGGCTGTTGGTGCAGCTGGATCTGCCGCACCTTGAGCGGCACACTAACTTTGCCAATGCGTTCTATGGGTAACCGGGGATCTTACCGGAGATAAGGGACGACGTTGCTCACGTGGTGGCCCCGTTGTTGGCGCATTTTGCACGGTCGGAGAGTCGTCACGGGGGACTGAGAGTAAGCCGTGTACACAGCAGCGTCTTCGTGCGCCTCGTCGTCTGCAGGATTTTAGTCTTCCCCGAGGTGATGCCCAAGGCTGTCACAACGGCGGCGGAAGTGCAGCCACACCGCAATGTCTGCCTCCTCCTTGTGACGATAAATCATTTTGACAAGGCGAGCGTGATCACGCAGGCCCCTTGGAGAGGGGGGAGTGGATCCTACGTTCGGTGGTGCAACCAGGGTGGCAAATGAGGCCGTAGTAGCGGCTGCTGCTACTGCTGCTGGTTGAGAGCGAATGAAGCAGGGCGTAGAGAGAGGCAGTCTGTGGCCAGCAGCACAGTTGTGCTGCTGAAATGCAAGTCACCGAGCCCAGAAGGTCTCGGTTTTACAGCGTTGCAGAGCAGGGGAGCAGCGAACCTGCAAAAGTGCAGAGCTGCTTGAGACACAGCTGGCTGAGGCGAGTGTGCAGAGGCACGTTGTGCTCTGGACCCTTTGGACTGTGGTGCCGCTGAGAGGCGGTTGTCCGTGGCGAGAGAGCCCCGGCGTCAGAGTGCTGCAGTGCCGTGAGACCGCTGGCCTACAGTGATGTGGTGCTGGTGAGGTGCGGAGATGTTTTAGGATACGGCGCAACGAGGCGAGAGTGCCGTGGCACGTAGTGTGCCGAACTACAAAGCTGGTATGTCGCAGTGCCGAGAGCCAGGATCAGCTAGGACAAGAAACTGCTGAACTGCCGGGTGGTGAAGTTGCGTCGTGGACGAACAAGAGTGTCACGGCCGTGATCGTGTAATCGTGAACGTCGCGTGTGCCGCACCACAGGCCACCAAGGATCAGTGGAATGGAGGTGTCTCTCCCTCACGCTATGATACCAGTAGGTAGTGGCAGAAGGCCGGCATGCTTTCACTACCATGCAAGCTTGACACACACTGTAGCCATGGCAACGGGTGGGACAAGAAGTTGGTGAAAAACACACTTGGTTGAGTAGCGAGAGCGAGAGTAACAAGAGTAAGTGACCAGCGATCTCTTAGACGCGGTTGACTGGGCCACCCACTCGAAGAGCTCGAAGTGGGGCCCAGTCGCCACCCCGGGGTCGAACCAAACTGGTCGACCAAAAGGCCGCCGTGGTTTCTCACACCTCAAAGCGACTAAGTGTGTGGCCGTGTAGGATCAGCAACCCGGGCAAGAACGAGACAACCAGCACAGCATGCAAGGTACATAAAACCATAAACCACATCAACCACGAGCGTATGTGGAGCATGCATCTCTAACGAGCTCTCTCATGCTCTCAGTCATACAAGGCTAATCACCAAATGTTTGGAGCTGAAAGATGTTCACTCCAACAGAGTTGAGCATGGTCAATCCCACTGATCTTGCACCCGGCAGAGACTCTAGTGATGCACGTCTCGACAGCTTCTGCAAGAATAGTGTGTGTGTGTGTGTGTGTGGGAGTCAAGAGGTTGTGTGTTTGACTGACAAACCAATGGAAAGTAGATGAGGCTGATGTGATTGCACTGGTAGTAGTGATGGCAACTGCTCCTACTTCTAATTGTAGGCAGCCTAGGTTGCTAAGCAAGCAAGCAAGCTGGCAAGCAAGCGAGCGACGGGATGACACCATGGATCGGGGGCAAGCTCACTTAGAATAGGTCAAAGAGTGACAAGTGACAAGTAAGAGAAGTGGTGAGTACCGGTTTGCCGGGCCACCCACGCGAGTCACTCGACATGGGGCCCGGACGCCACCCAGATGTCGAACCTGCCCCTGGAGCGAATGAGCTCCAGGCGGTTTCTCACATGCCGGTCATTATCGACGTGTGGTCTCGAGGGATCAGCAACCCAGTTCACTACACTGAAAACATGCATGTGTGTAAGTAGCTTGTCACATCACAAGCATGCACTCCTACAAGTACATTCCCCATTTTGGCATGTGGAGTCATCACTAAACTAAGGCTAGTCGTGACGTGGTCACCACCTGGCAACTTGATAGTGTCACCACCAGTGTGCGTCCCATGTTGCGTCTCCATTCCCAGAAACACCCATGTAGGACCTAGGTCCTTCATCTTGTATGCAGACTGTAGCACATTTTTCACTGACTGGACAGTTGCGGGATTGGACGAGGCAATGAGCAGGTCATCGACATAGACAAGAATGGCTACGAGTGGCTTTGAGGGTGCACTCAAGAAGAATAAAGGATCAACCGTGCTACGACGGTAACCTCTCCGCTCAAGATTGAAGGAGATCTCCATGTTCCAGTAACGCGGCGACTGCTTGAGCCCATAGAGGGCCTTGCACAGTCGCGAGACCTTGCTTGTGCCATCGGTGAATACCGGTGGCTAGACCATGTAGATTTCCTCGTCAAGCTTGCCATGCAGGAAGGCGTTGTTGACATCCATCTGTTGCAGTTCCCAGTCGTGTTGGGCGACAAAACTCAGTAGTGCTCGGGCAATGGTGTACCTTCCGACCAATGCAAAGGTCTCATCAAAGTCAATCCCACAAATCTGGGAGAAACCCTTTGCAGTGAGGTGCGCCTTGTACCGGTCGACTGTCCCATCGGGCTTCAGCTTACGCCGAAGGACCCACTGGGCAGAGACTGCCTTGGGGCATGTAGGGAGGTCCACGAGCTCAAAGACTCCATGCTTCTGGAGGGCTGTGAGCTCCTCCTGCATGGCCTTCTCCCGGAGATCAGCGTCAGCTGCCTCACGAGCCTGCCGAACATTGGTAGGCTTAGGGGGAAGAGTAGGAAGGCCAGAGGCCGTGAAGCATGCGGCAACATAACCGGCGACGGAAGACTCGAGAGAATTGTGGAACTCATGGGCTACAAGAGCGTAGTCAATTGCCGAGTTGGAATGCACGACACTCACAGACAAGCCAAGTGCATCAAGGCCTGTGGAGCGAACTGAGGGGCCAACTGTGGAGGATGAGGCGATGGAGCGCGTGACCCGCTGAGTGGGCTGAGAGGCTATGGACGAGCCAACAAGAATAGACTGAGCAGGAGCTAGAGCGCCCACGGGAGGATCGAGAGGACTGAGAGGACTGAAGAGCATGCAGTCTACCCCGACGAGTGTAGGACTCAGGGCCGGAAACCGGAGCCTGAGGTGCTTCGCCTCCAGTGGCATCAATCACCGGGGGGGGACTCAGAGTCAGAAGATGACCTAGGAGCAGAATGGATAGGAGACTGTGTGGGAGTGGGTGCCGAGTGTGAGAGCTCGGGAATGCCAGCGGACGGCGAGGGCTTGGGTCTGCCAGTGGACGGCAAGGATGACACGGAGAGTTGTGATGCAACCGACTCACAAGAGGTATGGGAGGATGAGGACTCTGAGGAAGAGAAGTCCTCATCCTCACTGTCTGTGGTAGTGACAAAAGGGAATGCCGTGTGAGAAGGAGAGGATGACGTACGAAGATTGGAGGCTGGAATAGACACATCCCCCCAAGCCGACGGAGCGAGGAGAGAGAGGAAGGAGGGACATGGGACAGGTCACGAGGGAAGACGTCCTCGAAGAAGAGTACGTCACGTGACTCAATGACATGAGAGCGGTCAGGGTCCCAGAAGTGCCATGCTTTGGACATGGCAGAGACACCAAGGAAGGTGCAAAGCGAGCGTGAGGGCTCGGTTTGCCGTCACGAAAGTCCTCAAGCTGCTAGACGGCAGCGACACAACCCTAGACACGAGCCAGACGGAGGTCAGCATGACAACCGTACCAGCGTTCAAAGGGGGTGATGTGAAAATGGAGGAGACCATGGGGAACACGGTTCCAGAACTAGGTCATGTAGGACATGTCCTCGAAGGAGAAGACGCGGGAAAGAGAGGACTCACTGAGGAGAGTACGGACACCATCAGCAAGGGTGCGATTCCACCGTTCAGAGATGCCATTTTGTTGGGGTGTGTTGGGAGCCAAAGGTTCCATACACACCCCGCGAGACATCAAGAAGCAAGTAGTGGGACCCATGAATTCTCCACCATGATCACAGCGAAAAGTTTTCAGACGGCGACCACATGCCAGTTCGGCCTGAGGCAACCAGGACTCCAGTGTGGAACAGACATCACTTTTTTGGCGAAGGGCAAAGACCCAGCGCACGCGGGAAAAGTCATCTGCGAGACAGAGGACATAGCGGCCAACCCCCTTGAGAGCTTCATGGACAAGAGGTCCCATGACGTCTGCATGCAAGAGATCAAGAGGGTGAGACGTGCGGGACTCCGATGTGGAAAAGGAGAACGATGCATTTTCCCTTGGACACAGTCAAGGCAGTCGGTAGGGCATGGGGCAGAGAACGTGTCGGCATCAAGACCATGAGCGGGCTTATCCCAAAGCAAACTGTTGATAGGAGCAGTGTGAATGTGGCAGAGACGGCGATGGAGCAACTGTGCATGTGCCGGAGTGAGAGAGCGGGCCACGTGAACAAGAGCAGTCGAGGCGGGATGCTGCGCAAACGAGGGCACACGGAACAAACGGTCATAACGAGTGCCACGAAGTAGGACACGGCCAGTGGTGCAATACAACACAGAAGCAATGCCGCGGCTGGAGGAGAAGTCCATGCCCTGGTCGTCAGGAGTCGTAACAGAGAGCAGACTAAACTCAAGAGCGGGGACGTACAGAACATGAGGTAGAAAGAATCCCCCTCCAAGGGCCAACAACGCAAACAACCCCAACACCTTGGACAGGTAAGAGCTGGCCAGAGCCGGTTCGGACAAAGCGAATAGAGCCAACGTGACCGAGGGAAACAAACGAGGAAGGACAAGAAGTCATGTGGTGGGTGGCACATGAATCAAGGACCCAGAAGCCACCCGTCACGTGTATAGAGGCAGGGTCATGACTCACAGCGGCAATGGCAGAGCGAGGGGGAAGGCCCTGGCCACAAGCAACAAGGCAACAAGGCAAACTGTAGGACTGCCACTGCTCAATCCACGGGGCGTCAACAGGGGGATAGCCTTGAACATGACCGGAGGACGGACCACGAAGAGACGAGTCAACGGCACACGCAAGCCCCCCATAAACCGAACGCACACTCCCACCTCCCTGATAGCAAAAATGACACTGGTGGACGGCATGGGAGAGAACAGAGTCCAACTGGCGGGCGTCCTCAAACGGCCCAGTGATGTGGACGTCAGACGAGGGGCGCTGGGAGATGTCGGTGGACGACGCCCATGGCGGAGGAGAGTAGAAACCAGACAGGGACCCGAAGTAGACAGGCCCGCAAAACCCAGAGGGCCAACCCAAGGGAGCGGGCGGGGGCGGTGAAGTCAGGACAGTGCTGTAGGCAGCAACGGTAGAGGAGGAGAGGGAGTGTGGAGAGCCACCACCAGACCCTATGGAGGTGGAGAAGCGTGCAGAGCCACCACCCGACCCTGTGGAGCGTGCCCAATGTGCACGCATGGCTGAGGCAAGGCGGGCATCATGAAGGGGCACCGGGCACTTGAGTGCCGCATGACGAGTGGCACCGCAATTCCAGCATGTGACAGTGCTAGAGGAGAGAGATGAAGATGCGGCACTATCAGTGCCGCGGCCCTTGCCACCCCTTCCTCGCCTACCGCCACCAGAGGTACTCCCTCAGCCTTTAGCTTTACCACCCCCCACCCCGACCACCTCCTTGGGAAGCGAGAGATGTGGTTGTTGTGGTGGAAGTGGTGGAGGAGGATGATGATGTAGAGGTAGAAGAAGGGGAAGAAGGGAGTGCGGTGGCAGCTGCTGCACCTTCTTCTTGGCGACCCCCACTTTCACTTGCCAAAGGTGCATCTTGCCGAGAATCACCGTGAAGAATGGGATGACGAGCGACAGCGTCGGGTACTGTTGGCCGCTGATGTCATCTGTGAAGCCTTTGAATGGCTTCAGGATGGCGGTGACTAGGGCCAGAAGCTCCCATCCGTTCCTACTCGGCTTCAGCTGCGGGGCTTTCATTGTCAGCCATGGTTCAAGCACACCCTTGATGTGCACCACCCTGGTGCGCATGTCAAGGGTGCTGTTCCACCTTGTTGGGGTGTCCACATGCAGCGCCAGGTACTGCACGTTGGCGACCTCGCACGCGGCCTCAAGCGACGCCTCCCGCTTCGCGCTGCGCGTCACGAAGGTGCAAATATCACGTGCTGTCCGCAAGTGCTCCTGCAGGGAGCTCTTGTCAAGCAGATCTTGAACAGCAAGGTTCATCAAATGGCCCATGCACCGAATGTGGCCTGCCTTGTCAAACTTCTCGTTCTGCAGCACAAGGAAGTTGTCCACCATCGAATCATTGACAGAGTCATTGTCAACAGTGAGGGCATACAGCATGTCCCATAACCCCCATTCCCGCAATGCCTCAGAAAAGAACTTGAACACGTTCTCAGCAGTGGCGCTTTCACCGAGAGATGGAAAAGCAATGGCGATGCTCTCCATCTCCCAGTTTGAGATCCAATGCGCGGTCACTCCCAAAAAATTCACGTTCGCATCCGACTGCCAACCATCCGTTGTGAATGAGACGCCGCTCTGCAGAGCCGCAAGCATGGTCATGAGACGCTTGCGAAATGCGGCAGCACCAAGCTTGATGAGGCGTGCAAGCGTTATCCGGCCGGGCAAAGTAGCAAGCGGGTTGTAGTGCAAGAAAGCACGCTTTAGCCACCGGGACTCCATGGACAGGAAAGACACATTTTTGTCCACGACATGCTTCCACACACAACTGAGGAGATGCTACCTGTTGAAAACAATACCGACGCCAGCACAAGACCGGGCGAGGACGGAGTTGGAGCCGTCCACGATGTTCACGTCGTCATGGCGGCGGCGGTTGCGCTCGTCAGCTTCTGTGCCGCTTCCTGCGACTTCAAGCCCTTCCACCTGTCATTGTGTGACTTCCTCAAGTGCTTCCACATGCCGCTGGTAGTGCTCTGGTTCATGGCGTAGGTCCCCTTCAGACTGTTTTTCTTCCGTGGGCACAGAGTGCATGCCGCTCGTGGCTCCCCGTTGATGACAACATACTCAAAAAACAGCCACACCACACTCGGCCGCTTCTTGCGAGCATCCTTCACATCGGCAGGCTTAGTGGCATCATTTCCTCCTCCAACGGTAGGGGTTGTAGGGGAGGAGTCGGTTGTTCGTGGGGTGCCGGCAGCGGCGGACGGAGAACGTTGGAGAGACATCGTGGGCGAGAGGTGTATGCCTCTCTCTCAGAGGCAGTCGCCTCTGCTTTCGGCAAAGTCTGATCCCCGCGGGGGAATCCCGCTAAGTGTTGAGCTCAGAGAGCTCAACGTGTAGGTTCGATCGCATAGTGAGTCCAGTGTGGGACTCTGCCAGGCCTGCGGGTTCGGCGGATTGGGACCCGCAGTGCCGCACTGCCAATGCGGGTCCGACGGCGATTTGGATCGCACAGAGGAAGTCCGGTGCAGCTCTCTGGCTGCTCGGACTCCTCCTGTCCAACGTCGGCGACGATACTGTATGCCATATTAACGGCGACAAATACTCGCCGTTGATTCGGCAGCCTCATTGTCGCCAACGATGAGGCTGCCGAATCGAGGGTGGGCAGGGCAGGCTAATCGCCTGCCCTGCCAATTGCCTGGTAGTGCCAGCATGGCAGGCAATCGATCACGAGGGTTGTTCGTCGGATTGCCATCCGTCTGTCGGATGGCAATCCGACGCAATACTGCGATGCCAGTGCATTACCTCGGATGGCATCCGAGGTAATGCGCTGGCAGCGCTATGCCAGGGTTCGATTCGTCATGGACGACTAATACAGCCCACGTCACTTTCGGATGCGTTGGCATTGCCAGTGCATCTGAACATGCTTCCTGTGCGTGCATAATGCACGCGAAGTGTGTGCATTATGCACGCACAGTGTGCGGTGCACGCATTTGGCCGACATGTAGGTCGGCCAAATGGTAGGGTTTAGATAGTGGGAGATAGTGCAAAGTCAGGGGTTCGACCCGGATCCCTCGCCATTTTCCCTCCCC
>SZWC01005879.1:114192-127970 GCA_023375785.1 Penium margaritaceum
TGTGTGTGTGTGTGTGTGTGTGTGTGTGTGTGTGCGCGCGTGCGTAGAGAAAAGAGGGCACTTGCGTGTGTAACAGCCATAACCAACACTCCCCCATGACCCATGTTGGTTTTTGCGCATCTCTCATTGAGATGCGCCGGAGGGAGAAGGCTCCAGCGAACTGCGAGGCACCATCGGCAGGCCTCCTCGGCGGTCAAGTCGCCAGTGGTCACTGCCACCGTAGATTGCTCTCTGCATGCACCCAGCGCTGCTCTGACTGTGCCGTTGCGTTTGTAGCATCATGCTCTGCCCAGGATCCATGTCTCTTGCTGCGTGGCACTGTTTGGTATCATGGACCGTCGTAGGCACTGCCTGGGTTAGGACAGCCATAACTCTTTGCTACTATTTTTCTAGCTGATTCTGACCGCATGAATGTGTGTGGAGCGTCGGTATTATGGTATGGTCCAGATTTCAGGCAAAAAAGACGACGCCCAGGTTTTGGGCTGTCGGGCGTCTGGTAGGGCTCACCGAGAAAACCTTGCTCGCCAGAAAATAGGTCTAGGACTATGTTCTGATTGGCTGGTTAGCTATGTAACAAGTTCTAAACTAGTGGAGGGGAGATAGAACTTGGAGGGGTCTCCCATTGTTACTCATTCTTCATTCCAAATCAGTCACTTTCAGTTTTCAGCTGCTTTCTGGCCCGAACACTGGCGCGCGCATTTCTGAGTAACAAACCCAGATCTCCCAGACTTAGTCTCTAGAGCAGCAGACTGAGGGGGCAGCAGACTTAAGCAACGATCTTGGAAGCCCACACGCTCCATCAACAACGATGATGCCCCAACCTGATACCTAGTTTTTCTGTTTTGGTATCAGAGCCAGAGCGTAGCAGCAGCATCAGAAGACTGGCGTTTAGTTGCCAGACAACGCCGGCGAACCCCCATACGCGCCAGTGTAGGGGAAATGCTGTCGAATTTTTTTTCCAGCAGCATTGACCTGCCTGGTGGCGGCATCAGATTTTTTCCCATTGCCACTGGGCCATTGGAAATGCTGCCGGATTTTTCTCGGCAGCACTGACCCCCACGCGTGACGCGAGGAGGTGAGCGGCGGGTCGCATCCGACACCTGTGGGCGACGACGCATGTGGCAACGTCATCCAGGTGCAGTGACTGGCACTTGCGAGCAGCGGCAGCATCCTACAACAGTAGCACCGGCAGGCAACTGTTGCGAGCAATGGCAGCAGCAGCCAAGAGAAAGTGCATGCAGTAGCAGCGGCCGGCAGCAGCAGCAGCAGCTCGTAGCAGCAGTAGCAGCAGGACCAGGAATAGCAGCAGTTGCAGCTGCAAAAGCAGCAGCAGCAACAACAACAATAACAACAGTAGCAGGAAGAGCAACAACAGCAGCAGAGGTAGCAGCAGCAGCAACAACCAACAGGCATCGTCCCAGACACCCCTGATCTCCTAGTTGCCATTCAGTAATATCTCGTCGCTTTGACGCAACAGCTTGCAGCATTGCAGCCACTAGCCTCACAGAAGGCCAACAATATTCCGCCGCCATTCATTCCTCTTGGGCACGCTAGCCCCGCTGTGTCCGCTGCCACGCATTACCTGGCGCAACAGTAGACTCAGCGGCAGCGACAGAATTTGACCTCTGTGCTTGGCCCCATTCTGGGCGTCGGACGTAGGCATAAAGACTTTGAGACACCGCCACGGCCGCTGCAGGCCGGTGAGAAATTATGGAGTTGGGAGCTCAGCTTCCGCATGTGGGCGCAAGGGGAGGGCCTGTGGAAGTACTACACTCTTTTGTATGACTCCACCCACGCCGACCAGTTGTATGACACCGGTTGTGCCGTCCGCGTTTTCGTCCCTGTAGCTCCTCCGGCTTCCCGTCTGGCCCTAGAGCCCTTTCTTGGCAATTTCTCCGCTAGCAGCGTCCCAGACTCTACAATCGCGTGGCACGTCCTCACTTGCCCCCATCGCCTGTCTAGCGAGGCTGAGACCAGCCGTCTGTTGCGGGAGTTCAACTCCCTCCACATGGGGGAGACCGAGATAGTCACGGCCTACTAGCAACGGGCTGAAGACATCCCTCGTCGCCTCGGCACCTCTGCTCCACCCCATTTGGCCGTGCTCCTCACCATCAAGCGCGGCGCCACTACCGCGTACGCGGACATCTTCGTGCACTACTTCCAAGACATCCTCTCCACCATGGCGGCGCAGGGCACTCTCATGCCTTGCGCATACGAGCTCTTCCTTCGGATTGAGGAAGCTCGCGTGGAGTCCCGCCTTCAGCGGATAGAGGCCTTGGCCTCCCCGATTGTCGCCTCCGTGGCCGTTGCTTCCCCCGCAGTAGCTACCTCCACCAGCTCTTCGTGGTCCGGGAAGAAGAAACGCCGGAGCAAGAAGGGAAAGGGTCAGCAGCAGCCGCAATAGCAGAGGACTGGATCCAACGGTGGTGGCTCAGTGTGCGACAACTGTGGCCAGCCCGGGCACGGGTGGTACACGTGCCCGTTGCCCACGGACAAGGCGCGCGTCATCGCCACCATGTGTCGCCAGCGGGAGCGCCGTCTGGCCTCTGCTGGCATCGCTGTCGCTGCCCCTGACGCCCCAACCTCGTCTAGCAGCTCCTCTCGTCTGACAACCGCAGCTATCCCGCCGGTGCCAGTTCCGCATCAGCATCATCCTCAGCCATCGGCGCCCACGTTCCCTTCACCGGTGCAGTCCTTGTTTTATCTGGGCTCCGACGCCGTCACTCCCCACTCTGTCTACACTGCCGGGCCGTCCACGCGTGAGCGATAGTTGGAGCAGTTCATTGTGCTCCAACTTGGCCTGCCTCGCCCTCCCCCCCAGGGAAGTGCAATTTGCGTCACCTCCTGCCCATCCCCCTTGCCCTACATGACTAAGACTGAGCTGCGGTTGTGTCCTACCTCCTCGTCTGTCTTGCCATCTCCCGTGGTCTCCTCTGTTCCCCTCTGTGACGACGTTGCGTGGCATGATGATTGGCAGTCTCGGTTCGTGCCCCCTTCCATCGTGTCCGCGTCTCTTGCGTGCTGCCATGTGACCGTTGGCGATCTGGCGATTCCAGTCCTGGACCCGGCGGAGACCTGGATCATCGACTCCAAGGCCACGCATCAGATGATGGCCTTTCGTGAGGCGTTTCGTATGCTTGAACATGTTGCCGATGTATCCGGTGTCCGGACGGGCTCCGGCCAGGGTTTACTTGTCCGTGGCGTTGGTGTCGTTCGCTTCCAAGGCCCTGCTGGTGATGTCTTTCTGACCGATGTACTTTTCATCCCCGGTCTTGAGCTCAGCCTCCTGTCCGTTACTGTCCTTGACCGCATGAGCATGGACGTTGTGCATTCGCGTGGTGTTGGCACAATATCGTTGCGTCCGTCCGGTCTTGTCGTTCTTCACGCCACCGCCCGTTGCAACCTGTGGCACGTGCCTCGTCTGTCCTCCTCTCCCTTTGTCACCTCCCCGTCGGCCGCCACAGGCCATGTGTTTGTCACCAGTACGCTCTCTTCACAGCACACCCGTCTCCTACACCACCGCCTTTGTCACGTCCACTCTGCTTTCGTCGATAGCATGCTCCGCACCCAGCCGGCCAAGGGCCTTGACTCTAAGACTTTTCCTTTGTTGTGCCCCATGGAGTACGTTGATTGCGCTCAGGGCAAGATGCACCGGTCCACGTACCCTCTACCCTCCTCCCGTGCATCCACCCCTCTCGCCCTGGTCCATTCCGATGTCATTGGTCCTCTCCTTATCGAGTTCGTCAGAGAGCATGGCCGTTAAGTCCTCATCCTCACTGCAACTACTCGCGCTACCGCTTGGTCTTCTACCTTCGGCAGAAGAGCAATGTCGCCCGTGCCATTCAGGACTGGTTTGTCCTTGCGGAGTGCGAGTGTGGTCGATCTCTTCGCCGCTTTTCCTCCAATCGCGGTGGTGAGTACATGGGCGAGACCATGAATTTTCTCGCCTCCCACAGTATCCACCACGAGACGTCCGCGCCCTACACGCCCACCCAAAACGGCATCTTCGAGCGGTGGAACAGTACCATGGCCGTTGAGTCTGGCCTCTCTGATGGATTCTATGTTGGAGCCATTGCCTACATGACGTGGGTATGGAACCGCATTCCTCACGGACCCCTTCCCGGCCACTCCACGCCGTACGAGCACTAGTGCGGTCAGTGAGCCGACCTACGCCCTGCTCGCGTCTGGGGCTGCGTAGCCATTGTGTGACTGCCCATCCCGCAGCAAGACGTCAAGCTCATCCCCCGAGGGTGTCCTTGCACCTTTCTCGGGGTCTCTCGTCAGTCGAAGGCTTGGCGCTTCTGGGATCCCTCCCGGCACTGCATCGTCGAGTCCCGCAATGCCCTCTTCTTCGAGGAACTGTTTCTATGCGATTGCGTTCGCTCCGGCTCGTCGGTGTCCCTCCTGTCACATGGGGGAGTGGTGAGTCCGTCCTCCATCCTACCGCTTCCGGGTGGGACATCACTTACTCCCTCCGAGCCAGCAGTCCCAGTCATGCTCGCTGGCCCCTCTGAGCCAGCAGTCCCAGTCGCGCCCGCTTGCCCCTCCGAGCCAACAGCCCCAGTCGCGCCTCCTGGCCCCTCTGAGCCAGGAGTCCCAGTTTCACCGGTCCCTCCGGGCCGGCAGTCCGAGTCGCGTCCACCGGCCCCTCCGGGCCGGCGGTCCTAGGCGTGTTCACCGGTCCCTCCGGGCTGGCGGTCCGAGTCGTGTCCACTGGTCCCTTCGGGCCGGCAGTCCTTGTTGCGTCCACCGATCCCTCTGGGCCGATAGCCCTAGTCGCGTCCACGGGTCCCTCCGGGCCGGCGGTCCGAGTCGTGTTCACCGGTCGCTCCGAGTCGGCGGTCCCAGTCGCATCCAGTGGTTCCTCTGGGTTGGCAGTCCCAGTCGCGTCCACCGGTCCCTCTAGGCCGACAGCCCCAGTCGCGTCCACGAGTCCCTCCGGGCCGGCGGTCCCAGTCGTGTCCACTGGTCCCTCTAGGCCAGCCGCCCCAGTCGCGTCCGCTGGCCCCTCCGGGCCGGCGGCCCCAGTCGCGTCTGCTGGCCCCTCCGGACCAGCGGCCCCAGTAGCGCCCGCTAGCCCCTCCGGACCAGCAGCCCCAGTCGCGTCCGCTGGTCCTTTCGGGCCAGCAGCCGCGTCCGCCTCCTTCAGCATGTCGGACTCAGGGCCATCTCCTGCCCGACTACGCTACACGCGTGGCCCAAGCGTCAGGCTCCGACCCAGGCCGTTAGTGAGCGTGCAGGCTGCAGCACCTTGCCTTGTGGCGTCTTGGCCCCCTTTCGCTCCACGTGTCTCTTCCACTCCCACGATCATGAGTGGGGATCCGGGCACTAAGGCCCTCGGCCTGACCACTTTGGCTATCATAGGAGACCACCATCCTGGCTCTACACTGGGCTACGCCATATTTCATCATGAGCATCGGCATGCTTTCATGGCTGTACTCGCATGCATCCCACTTGGAGCTTGACAAGCACACGCTCTCTCAGTCCACTCCATAGCACACCCTGCGCGAGGCTCGCGCCTCTCCTGAGGCTGCACATTGGGATGCTGCCTACACTGACGAGCTTGCTCCTATCCGGTAGCACCACGTGTATGACCTCGTCGACCTCCCTCCAAGTCGAAAGGTCATCGGTGCCAAGTGGGTCTTTGGATGCAAGCCCGATGGGTCCTTGGACAAGTACAAGGCCCGCCTTATAGCCCAAGGGCTTTCTCAGGTCCTTGGGGTCGACTACAAACACATCTTTGCTCCAGTTGGCTGGTTGTCCATGAGCCGGGCGCTCTTCAGTCTGGTTGCCCAGCATGTGTGGGAGCTGCATCAGATGGATATGAGCAACACCTTCCTCCATGGTTCATTGGAGGATGAGGAGCTCTACATGCTACAGCCTCGAGGCTTCGACGACAGCACTAGGATAACTTGGCGGCTGCAGAAGGCCCTCTACAACCTGAGGTAATTGCCTCGGTGCTAGAACCAGGAGATTAGCAGTACGCTCCTTCGCGGCGGCCTTCAGCGCAATACCGCTAACCCCACACTGTTTGTCAGCCCGCGAGGCTAGACCCTTGCCGCTGTCCTGGTCTACATTGATGATCTCCTCATTGTGTCGCCTGACATGGATGTTGTCCAGCGTGTCAAGGAAATGCTGCACACCGCCTACCAGATGAAGGATCTCGGATCTGCCCAAGTCTTCCTGGGCATGAAGCTTGAGCGTGATCGCTCCCAGGGCATCCTACATGTCCACTAGGCTGCCTATGTGCAAACCCCGTTCAGTCGCTTCACCGAGGGCCTGTCCCTCGTGCCCAGCGCATCTACACCTATGTCACCCGATGGCCAGGTGAAGCTGCAGAGTCTTGACCCAATCGTTGTGGGAGAGCCAGTTGACGTGACCACATATCTGCGAGCCATCGGGTCACTGATATTCCTAGCGACGACAACGCGTCCAGACATCGTGTTTGCCGTGAACCTCCTGGCTGAGTTTTCTTAGGAGCCGCGTCACCTCCGTTTTGAGGCCGCGATCCGAAACTGCGCTACGTCATCTCCACTCCTCGGTGAGGTCTCATGTTCCGCCGCCAGCCGTCTGTCGTCGCGGTGGGCTACACCGACAGTGACTGGGCCGGCAGTCCAGACGGTAAGAGTTGCATAGGCGGGATCTTTCAGATCAGCGGTACGACTGTATCCTGGTGCAGTGGCAAGCACGGGTGTATTGCATGCAGCACTGCCGAGGCTGAGTACATGGCTCTTGGCTCAGGCACTTGTGAGAGTTTGTGGTTGCGTCGTCTGTTGTCCGAGTTGCGTTAGTCCGTCGCATCCATCACATTGCATTGTCACAATGAGAGTGCCACGGCCATCGCGGACAATGACGGCGTGCATCATACACACACAAAGCAGATCAATGTTGAGTATCACTATGTGTGTTTGTTGTTGCATGATGGAAGCATCAGCATTGTGTGGGTTGAGACAGCACGACAGCTGGCTGACTTCTTGACCAAGGCAGTGAAGCACGACTCTTTCAAGAAGGCTGTGAGTTCAGTTGGCGTGCGTCCGTGAGTGGCTCTCATTGTGCCTTCCTGCGTGTCTGTGTGCCTTGGGGGAGTCTGGTTGTTGATTGTGTCTTTACCCACACATGTGCACTACGCGTTTGAGTCATGGGGGAGTGTTGGTTTTTACGCATCTCTCATTGTGCTTTGTTGTGTCCTCCCGGCTTGTGTTCATGGGCGTGCAGATGACTGACGGCAAGATTTGACGCTTCTGGAGTGTCGTTCGGTGGAGCCGACGCACGCTGAGGCCTACTCGCAGTTTGTTGGAGCCTCCTTCCTCCGGCGACGTGCTCAGCTCCATCAGCAAGCCTCCTCGACGGTCGAGCCGTCGGTGGTCACTGCCATCGCAAATGCTGTCTGCATGCACTTAGCGCTGTTTTGACTATGCCATTGCGTCTGCAGCATCATGCTCTGCCCAAGGTCCATGTCTCTTGCTGTGTGGCACTGTTTGGTATCATGAACCGTCGTAGGCACTGCCTGGGTTTGGGCAGCCATAACTCTTTGCTGCTATTTTTCTAGCTGATTATGACAGCATGACTGTGTCTGCAACGTTGGTATTATGGTATGGTCCAGTTTTCCAGCAAAACGGAAGACGCCCGGGTTTTGGACTCCCAGGCGTCTGGCAGGGCTCACCGAGAAAACCCTGCCTGCCAGAAAATAGGTCTAGGACTATTTTATGATTGGTTGGTTAGCTGAGTAACAAGTTCTACACTAGTGGGGGGGAGCTAAAACTTGGAGGGGTTGCCCATTGTTGCTCATTCTTCATTCCTAACCAGTCACTTTCAGTTTTCAGCTGCTTTCTTGCGCCAACATTGGTCTATGCATTTCTGAGTAACAAACCCAGAGCGTCCAGACTTTGTCTCTAGAGCAGCAGACTGAGGGGGCAGCAGACTTAAGCAACAAGCGTGGAAGCTCGCATGCTGCATCAACAACGCTGTTGCCCCAACCTGCTGCCTAGTTTTTCTGTTTACCCATAGACAAATAGTCCACATACACATAGAACAAAAAGCACGTCATAGATAGTGAGACACACAGGACTCATGTTAACCAGGGGCATCACGAGAGCGCAACAGGCCAACACCATGCACAACTGCTTTGAACATGCCACTGCAGAGAGCTTTGGTATGAAAGTCTGCGCTCTGGTGATGAGTGTGGACCCAGACAACCTGAACTTCTCTAACAGCAATGCGCTCACGCACAAAGTGATGCTCAATGTTGATGTGTTTTGTACGCTAATGATGCATGCCATTGTGCTCGGCAATTACCTTTGCAGTTTGGGTGTCACAGCGGAAAGTGATGCGACGAATGGGAACACACAACCGTTGCAATAGGCGAGAAAACCACACACTCTCGCACGTACCTGCGCCAAGCGCCACATACCCTGGCTCACTGGAGCTTCGAGCAACACAACCCTATTTTCCACTCTTCCAGGAGACAGTAGTACCACCGACGAGGAAGATGCAACCAGTGCGGCTACGAGCATCGATGCAATGCACCCAGTCATTTGCTTTGTATCTGTCTACCACCACAGAGGGCTGAGCACGGTAGCACAATCCCACGCGTGCAGTGGATAACGCATAGCGGACAACGCGCAGTACCGCCTTAAGATGTTTCCGAGCGAGGCGAGGCTGTTGGGAGAACAGGGCCAAAAATTTCACCGACAAGGCCATGTCCGCCCAAGTGGTGGTAGCGAGGTACATGAGGGAGCCAACCACACTGAGATAGTCGATGACATCAACAACCTCCCCCAGCTGCACCGAATTGAGCGACTTCAGCAGGCGCTGACCTGCTGGAGTCATCGGTGTAGATGCGGTGGGGAAGTCAGCAAATAGGGAGGCAGAGCGCTCCCCCAGGGTGCGGATGTATGTAGCCTGGTGCACATGCAGGGTGCGATGTTGGCGATCACGCTCAAGCTCCATTCCCAAGAACACCCGTGGAGGACCTAGGTCCTTTATCTTGTACGTAGACTGCACCAAGTTCTTCACTGACTGGACAATTATGGCACTGGGTGAGGCAATGAGCAGGTCATCGAAGTAGACAAGGATGGCCATGAATGGCTCTAAGAGGGCACTCAAGAAGAGTGCAGGATCAACCGTGCTGCGACGGTAACCTCCTTGCTCAAGAGTGGAGGAGATCTCCATGTTCCAAGAATGTGGCAATTGCTTGAGCCCATAGAGGGCCTTGCGCAGTCGCTAGACCTTGTTTGTGCCATGAGCGAAGCCCGGTGGTCGGATCATGTAGATTTCTTCGTTGAAATTCCCATGTAGGAAGGCGTTATTGACATCCATGTGCTCCAGTTCCCAGTTGTGCTGGGCGGCAAGACTCAACAATGCTGGGGCAGTGGTGTACCTCTCGACCAGTGCAAAGGTCCCTTCTCCCATTGGGCTTCAGCTTACGTCACAGGACCCACTGGGCAGAGACTGCCTTGGGGCCTGTAGGGAGGTCCACGAGCTCAAAGACTCTATGCACCTGGAGGGCTGTGCGCTCCTCCTACATGGCCCTCTCCCAGAGATTAGCGTCAGCTGCCTCACGAGCATGTCGAACAGTGGTAGGCTCAAGAGGGAGAGTGGGAAGGCCAGAGGCCGCGAAACATGCGGCAACGTAACCGGCGACGGAGGACTCAAGAGCACTGTGGAATTCTTGGGCTACGAGAGCGTAGCCGACTACCGAGTTGGGAGGCACAACGCTTACAGATAGACCATGTGCATCAAGGCCACTGGGGTGAACTGAGGGGCCAGCTGTGGGGGACGAGGTGCTGGAGCGTGTGACCCACTCAGTGGACTTAGAGGCTTTGGACGGGCCAACAAGAACATACTTAGCAGGCGTCCCAAAAGAGCGGGAGCGCCCACGGGAGGATTGAGAGGACTGAGAGGACTGAAGAGCACGGATTCTTCCCCCACAAGTGTAGGGCTCAGGGGTGGAGATCAGAGCCTGAGGTACTTCACCTTCAGTGGCGTCAACCACCAAAGGGAACTCAGAGTCAGGAGATGAGTTGGGAGTAGAATGGACAGGGGACTACGTGGGAGTGGGTACCGAGTGTGAGGACTCAGGGCTGCTAGCGGACGGCGAGGACTCGGGACTGCCGGTGGACGTCAAGGACGACACGGAATCCGAGGAGGGCTGAGATGCAGCGGACTCAGAAGAAGCATGGGAGGATGAGGACTCCAAGGAGGAGGAGTCCTCATCCTCGCTGTCAGTGGTAGGGAGAGTAGGGGATGCCGTGTGAGAAGGAGAGGATGATGCACAGAGATCGGAGGCTAGAATAGACACATCCTCCCAAGCCAACGGAGCGAGGAGAGAGAGGAAGGAGGAGGGACATGGGACAGGTCATGAGGGAAGACATCCTCAAAGAAGAGTGCGTCACGCAACTCAATGACGCGAGAGAGGTCAGGGTCCCAGAAGTGCCAAGCCTTGGACATGGTAGAGACACCAAGGAAGGTGAAAAGACGAGCACGAGGGCTCAGTTTGCTGTCACAAAAGGCCTCGGGCATCCAGACGGCAGCGACGCAACCCCAGACACAGGCCAGATGGAGGTCAGCACGACGGCCGTACCAGCGCTCAAAGGGGGTGATGTGATAAGGGAGGGGACCATGGAGGACACGGCTCCACACCCAGGTCATGTAGGACATAGCCTCGAAGGAGAAGACATGGGAGAGACAATACTCACTGAGGAGAGTACGGACACCGTCAGCAAGGGTGTGGTTCCAATTTTTAGAGACGCCGTTTTGTTGGGGTGTGTAGGGAGCTGAGGGTTCCATACACACCCCGCGAGATGTCAAGACGCGAGCAGTGGGACCCATGAATTCCCCATCACGATCACAGCGAAACACTTTTAGACGGCGACAACACGCAAGTTTGGCCTGAGGCAGACAGGCCTCCAGAGTGGGACAGTCATCACTCTTTTTCGAAAGGGCAAAGACCCAGCGCATGCAAGAAAATTCATCTGTGACACAGAGGACATAGCGGCCAACCCCCCCGAGAGCGTCATGGACAAAAGGG
The DNA here is from genome assembly GCA_023375785.1 of Penium margaritaceum. NCBI lineage: Eukaryota > Viridiplantae > Streptophyta > Zygnematophyceae > Desmidiales > Peniaceae > Penium > Penium margaritaceum. Next base: position 125,222 of record SZWC01005879.1, read on the forward strand.
TCCCATGACGTGTGCATGCAAGAGATCAGGAGGATGAGACGTGCGGGACCCCGACGTGGAAAAAGCGGAACGGTGCATCTTGCCCTAGGCACAGTCAAGACACTCAGTAGGGCAAGGGGCAGAGAACGTGTCAGTGTCAAGGCCATGAGCGGGCTTGTCCCGGAGCAAGCTGTCAACAGCACCAACGTGAATGTGACAGTGACAAGGATGGAGCAATTGTGCATGTGCCGGAGTGAGAGAGCATGCCACATGGACAAGAGCAGTCGAGGCAGGATGCGGTGCAAACGAGGACACACGGAACAAGTGGTCACATCGAGTGCCATGCAGCAGGACACGACCAGTGGTGCGATGCAACACAGAGGAAACGCCGCGGCTGGAGGAGAAGGCCATGCCCTGGTCGTCGAGAGTCGTAACAGACAGCAGACTAAGTTCAAGAGCTGGGCCGCACAAGACATCAGCCAGAAAGAGTTCATCTCCAGGGCCAACAAAGCAAACAACACCCTAGACAGGTAAGAGCTGGCCAGAGCCGGTGCGAACAAAGTGAACCGAGCCAACAGGACCCACAGAAACGAATGAGGAACGATGAGAGGTCATGTGGTGGATGGCTCCTGAATCAAGGATCCAGAATCCACCCGTCACGCGTATAGACGCAGGGTCACGACTCATAGCGGCAATGGCAGAGTGAGGAGGAAGGCACTGACCACAGGCAGCAAGGCAACAAGGCACACTGTAAGACTACCACTACTTAATCCGAGGCACATCAACTGGGAAGCAACCCTGAACATGACCTGATGATGGACCACAAAGAGACGAATCAACGGCACACGCAAGCCCCCCCTCAACCGAGCGCACACTCTCACCTCCCTGGTGACGGAGGTATCGTTGGTGGACGGCATGAGAGAGAGCAGAGTCCAGCTGATGGTCGTCCTCAAACGGACCAGTGATGAAAACGCCAAGGGAGGAGCCTTGGGAGGTGTGGGTGGACGATGCCCAATGCGGAGGAGAGTAGAAACCAGACGGGGGCATGAAGTAGACAGGGCCGCCAAACCCAGGAGGCCAACTCCAGGGAGCGGGTGGAAGCGGTGAAGTCAGGGCAGTGTTGTAGGCAACAGCTGTTGGAGAGGAGGAGGAGGTGCATCCTGCTAGGACAATGGAGGTGGAGGAGCGAGCGGAGCCACCACCGGACCCTTTGGAACGTGCCCTAAGTGCACGCATGGCTGAGGCAAGGCGGGCATCATCAGGAGGCATTGGGCAGTTGAGCGCTGCATGACCGGTGGCACCGTAGTTCCAGCACGTGACACTGCTGGAGGAGGGAGATGGAGATGCGGAAGTATCAGAATCACGGCCCTTGCCACCCCTTCCTTGCCCACCACCACCAGAGGCACCCCCAGGCCTTTACCTTTACCACCCCCCCATCCCAACCACCTCCTTCTGAAGCGAGAGATATGGCTGTCGTGGTGGAAGTGGTGGTGTAGGATGATGTAGAGGTAGAAGAGGAAGAAGAGAGGGCAGTGGCAGCTACTGCAATTACGACGCGATGAATGTGTTTGTCCTGCAGCGAGCTCCACCAGTCTGTCAGACGTTGGGAGGTGAACTCCCACAAAGTACCAATGCCAAGAGGTGCTTCAGCGGGGATAGGGATGGTAGCCAGACGTTCAAGCTCAGTGGCCTTCACCTCGCGGAAGATGTCACTAAGTATCGGGATGAGACCGTTGACGATGGAAAGAACAACAAGGAGCTGACCAGGGGCAGCTTTGCCTATGTCGTGCAATAGTCACAGACTATGAGCCCAATAGGTGTCAGCAGTCTCGTCAGCACGCATGGAAAGCGTGTTGAACTGGACAGTGAGAACACTTTGAGCTGCATGCCTAGTCATTGTCATGCGCTGCTTGATCAGTGCATAAACACCAACCAGGTCAGCAGTGGTGCGGCGTGCAGTGTCGGCATTGTAGGACCTGATTTCATCAGTGAGATCGTCGGGTTTGGCACGAATGAGAGTACGGAGAGCAGGGGCAGACTTAGACACAATAAGCACAAACGGTGGGGTAGCATAGAGATTGGATTCATGGTAGTATTCCCAACAGCTCCCCCTGCGCCCAGGCACTGAAATGAACCTCCCAAGAATGGAAGGTGAGATTGGTGGTGAAGTGAGGTGGATTAGAGTCAAAATCAGGTTTGCATTGCACTAATGGGGCAAGTGCTTTGGCTGCGGCTGCGCTAGTAGTGGCGGCGTCTGCAAGAGGGTCAGAGGAAGATGAGCCAGTGGTGGCGGATGCGGAAGCGAGTGAGTTGTAGAATGTAGCAGCAATGCCGGCAGATGAAGCGCTGCGCAATGTGGGCTGGAGGTAGTTAACAACCAAGTCACCAGTGTGATCTGCAAAGGTTTCTTGGTCAGCTTGCTCAGCCTGCAGCTTTTCCTTAGTAGTACGCAGAGTAGTGAGGGCAGCCTACAGGGCAGTGCGCTCACGCTGTAGCACAGCCTGCAAGGCCATGTCTTGGTCATCGTCAATTGGCATGTTGCCAGTGACTTGACTCTGCCGAGAAATTTTTGGCAGAGTTTCCCTTGCCCCAATGGGCGTGGGAAATGTGTGATGAGTGCGTCGGGAGACCGCTTCAAGCAATAACCTGGACGCACAAACACGCCAATACACAAATTGCAGGAAGAGAGAGAGAGAGAGAGAGAGAGAGAGAGAGAGAGAGAGAGAGAGAGAGAGAGAGAGAGAGAGAGAGAGAGAGAGAGAGAGAGAGG
>SZWC01005879.1:128060-148729 GCA_023375785.1 Penium margaritaceum
AGAGGGAGAGAGAGAGAGAGAGAGAGAGAGAGAGACCAAGCTCACCAAGCACATCGGCAAAGTGAGAACAACGGCGGGAGAGCAGTTGCAATGGAGGAAGCAACAACTACAATAGTAGCTAATGTAGAGACAATGAGACAGGCTACTCATGTCATCGCTACAGCTGACAGGGTGGAGATGGCTGCAGTAGTCAAGACCAACAGCTGAATGTGACGAGTCGCTGAAGATAAAGAGGAGGGCAAGGATGACGCCTGTGTAGTGGAGATGTGAATGGAGGTAACGGTACTGGATGCAACTTCATCCGCTGCGGTAGCAATGGAGGTAACGGTAGTGGCAACGTGGGGTCTGGCTCGATTTCAGGCGGACACGCCAGTGCGCCAAGTTCTTGGCTGCTCGAAGGGCTGCCTGAGGTGCTGAGAGGTGCACGGGGACGAGCTTCAGCTGCTGGGGTTGATGCTGATGCAGTAGATGAGTCGGCTGTAATAAGGTCCGTGCACGGGGTCAAGGCACCAAGGGTGTGGTGGTTGAAGCTCAGATGGGTGCGGCGGTTACAAGACCCGTCGTCACCACAGGTTGGTTCATACGCTCGGCAAGCGAGCCAACAGTAGCTGTCGTGGCCACACCGTGAGTAGTGCATGCTGAGTTCGAGGCACGGCCGGCGAAGTAGGAGGACAAAGGCGGAGAGACCCTAGCGCTGTAGTCATAGTGGTGCACGAGGTAAGCCCCGCGCACGACATCGGAGCACCACGCAGAGTGCGGGTGTGATGTGTGGTGCTACGATGAATGCGCACACGTGGCTACTGAGAGACGGGAGTGGCGGTCAGTGCTACCACATGGCCGAAGTGCGTGCGGAAGCCGGAGCACGGCACAGGAAGATGGATGGCGACGGAGGGGATCCGATGCCGTAGAAGTAGTGGTGCACGAGACTACTGCACCACATAGAGTACGGGTGCGGTATGTGCTACTGCAAAGAGTGTGCATGCACGGCTGCTGAAGACGGGAGCGGAAGTCGGTGCCACAACGTGGCAGCACTGATGTGTATGCGGAGGCCAAACCTCGGCGGAGTGCAAGGGGACGACTGCGGAGATGTGCGTGTCCTGTGCACGAGAGTAGAGCACAACATGAACCACAGGTACGATATGTGCGGCTACAAGGGGCAGTGGCTGCTGCTGTGGCCTCTACCCGCTAAAGTCGCAAATGTGTTGCTTGCACGGGAACACTCACCTCGTAGAAGTGGCCCGACAAGGTTGCAGGGCTGTCCCGAGGAGGAAGAGGTCCTCCTGCTCAAATACCAGTAGGTGGCTTTGGTTGCTAAGCAAGCAAGCAAGTAAGCAAGCGACGGGATGATACCATGGATCGGGGGCAAGCTCACGTAGTAAAGATTTAAAACAAGACAAGTGAGCGAGTAACAAGTGAGTGAAGTGATAAGCGCTGGTTGACCGGGCCACCCATGCGAGTCACTCGATGTGGGGCCCAAACGCCACCTAGGGATCAAACCCGACCCTGTAGCGAGCAAGCTCCAGACGATTTATCACACGCTGAAGTAAACCGGACGTGTGGTCCCAAGGGATCAGCAATCCGGTTCACTATGCTCAAAGCATGCAAGTGTGTAAGAATCCAACCACACCACAAGCATGCACTCCTACAACTGTATCCCTCATTTTGGCATGTAGAGTCACCACTAAACTAAGGCTCGCTGTATGGTCGGTGTTGGTGCTGTGGTCACCACTTGGCAGCTTGATAGTGTCACCACCACTGTGTGCCACATGCTACATCACAGTCTTGCACCATATAGCCTGAGTCCAAATTAATCACCTGCAGTGATGATGCGCGTGTGTGCGCAAAGACAAGAGGGCACTTGCATGTGTAACAGCCATAACCAACACCTCATTCGTAACTCGACACTTGTACACGTATGTTCAATCATTTCGACACGTGTCACCAAAGTAAACTTACCACAAATTCTTCAATGCTCAAGTGTCCCAATTTCTAAATCGTACTCTACCTCACAACCTCTACCTGTTTACCATTTAAGCTCCGTTCGGCGCAACACTTGGTATCAGAGCAAAGCGGTGCTAGAGAGGCATCCAACAACTCTACCTATCCGGGGGACTACCTCGTACAAACCTTGAATGCATCTCGCACTTCAGGACTTTGTAGTCTTCATGACAACGACGGAAGGTGAGTGAGCGCAACCGACGACGAGTAGCGGGTCTCCGACGACAGCTTCAGCGATGGAGGAGTAGAACGTGCCAATGCACGCGAATCCTGAATCGACAGCAAATGCTGGTGTGGTAGGCTTTATGGCAGCTGGAACAACCCCAACATCTTCGGCAACCAATTTGGTCACGGACCCAACGGCAATGAACCAGTTGTCCTAATCAGCAGCCTCGATGACAACAGCAAGGACGACATGTGGCATTGGACGACAGGCACAGATCAACAAGAAGGTGGCGAGCCGGATCTCCACGTTTGAGGGTATCAATAACCACCTATTCCAACAACTCAACGCCGTGATGTAGGCTTTTTGCAACGCAAGCGCACATGAAGCGGTGCTCGTCGAGAGAAATTTCCAAGTCTCGAGCAAACCCAAAACTTGTCTGGCTCCACCAGAACTGTTCAACCATGCAAACTCAAAAGGACCGACGTTCATGATGTGGCTAATGAGTTTGGAGGTGTACTTCACTGCTACTGGTGTGAACGGTAATCAAAAGAAAATTGACCTCGCGGCTGCGCTTTTGCGTGGCACGGTGTTAAGTTGGTGGTCCGATCTAAGGACCATCGAATGGCAACACGAGACCAGCTGATCCTCGTCAATGGCCAACGGCACCCGTCTCACATCGCCTACCGCAGGCGTTCTACCATTGGAGCAGATTAACCCATAGTGGCAAGACGCGCTGATGCTACCAACCGACTAGAACAAATTCTTGCGGGCAATGCTCGCATGCTTTGGATGACTAGACAAAGACTCCAATGCACGGTACAAGCTCTAGAGTCTACATCAGCAGTCTGTGGCAGAGTACACATAGAGATTCCGCGAGATCATCACCGGAGCAAACATTGCCCACAACAAACTATGTTTTCACTACAATGGCCTCAAGCAAGATATCCGGTTAGCATTCGCTGTTTTTGACATCCAGAACAACTTACCACGGATGATCACAACAGCAAAAAGGATTGATAGTGCCGACTTCAACGCTTGGATCCAGGAATGCTATGGCTGGTGACCTCCTAACCACAGTTAGTGGAAAAGATATGGACCAGTCGGCGCACTCCTCACCTCTGATGGAAGTGGACACCGTCGACCAAAGAGAGAATCGGACCTACTTCAACTACGAAAAAGTCAGGAAAATTGCTCGCAACTGTCCGAGCAGGCAGCAAGCCAAAAAGTGGGGGAAGTCACAGAAAAATGAGTCAAGAAATGGCAAAGGGGAGAGTGGAAGGCGCAACTCTTCTTTGTGAGGAGCGATTTGCGCCGAACGATTGCCCATTTGAACTGCCTATATTGCCCTAGAGGGTTCTTGAGATCGCAAAGTTTGACAAGGTGTACGAGGATGACCAACCGGCGATACTACTAAATGTTCAGCCTCAAGGATGCAAAATTTGAAGAACGATAGCAACACTATTGGATGGAGGAGCTTCACACAGCTTTGTGAGCAATGACATGGTTTGCAAGCTGGGTTTGCCGACCAAACCAGGGGTGTTTGAAGGAAAAACCGTTGGATACTACCAATACAGAGACTCCGAGAACCACTGCGATTACAAGAGGGAGATCTATGAGATGTAACGGTCCACACTTCAATGATTTTGTTGTGGTATACCTCGACAATATTCTGGTGTACAGATGCACTTCGAAGGAGCACAATGGATATCTTTGAAATGTTCTCAAATTTGTACAAAGAGAGAAGCTTTTTGGAAAACATTTGAAATGCAACCTTTGGCCGTCGTTTGATCGAGTTTTTGGGTCACGTCATCAATGGCGGATGGATCACCATGGACCCAAAAAAGGAGGTAGCAGTCGCAAATTGGTCAACGCCCACTAACGTTTGAGAAATTCAGGTTTTTCTTAGATTCTGCAGTTACTACCGGCGATTCATACGAGACTACCCCTCAAACTCCTCACTTCCTTCAACCTGGACAGTAGGAGGTGGAGCTATCTCGCGACCCTAGAAGAATATGTTGGGGTCACGGTAGGCACGAAGCAGGGAGATGTGGAACACCGGATGGATGGTGTAGTGAGCTGGCAGTTCCAGCTTGTATGAAACGGCCGACCAGTTCTCCAGAATTCGGAACGGACCCACCCATCGCGGTTTCAGCTTAGGACACTCGACTCCCATCAGCTGGAGGTTAGAGGAGTTCAGCATCACCTGATCTCCCACTTTGACTCCTCCGCAGAGCGATGCTTATCAGCCTGTCGCTTCCGTTGCTTCTGTGCCTTCAACAGCCGTTGCCGCACCACGTCTCAAGTGGTGGCAAACCCTTCAGCAATCTGCTGCACAGCCGGAAGAGATGTTGTTGTACCAAGAGCAGCTGGGCTCAGTGGCTAGTAGCCATACACCACCTTAAACGGTGACTTTCCTGTTGATGCTGACACCATTGAGTTGTAAGCAAACTCTGCCACTCTGAGCTTCTCCTCCCAACCCTCTCCATCCGGTGGGACCATGCTCCGCAGCAGCTGCTCCAATGTCTGGTTCGTGTGCTCTGTTTGTCCATCGCTTTGTGGGTGACATGACGTGGTCAACTGCACTTGCGTGCCCAGCTTCTCCATGAGATCTCTCCAGAAGTGCGAAGTGAAGCGTGGATCGCAATATGAGACCACCAACTGTGGCACTCTATGCAGCTTGATGACGTGGTTGAGGAGGGGTTGAGTTGTCCCGGTAGCTGTGATACTTTCAGGACATGCGATGAAATGTGCCATCTTGGAAAACCGATCCACCACCACCAACACCGTGTTATTACCCTACTGCATCATAGGCAACCCGCCGATGAAGTCAAGCGAAATGTCTGTCCACGCCCTTTCTGGTACAGGTAATGGTTGAAGCGCCCCAGGTGGCTTGGTCCTCCGGGCCTTGATGCGTTCGCACATATTCCAGCTGCTCACAAACTTCTTGCGATCAGTTTCCATTAACGACCACTAGTATTGGTGTGCTAGGGTTTTGAGCATTTTTTCGAGGCCAAAGTGACCCGAGTAGTAGGTGTCATGCGCCTCCTCCAGTAATAATTGCTTCTACGACGCATAGTCCGGCACGACAATCCTCCGCTCTTGCCCCCTTCGCCAATATACTCCATCCCACGTGGCGTCTTTCAGTGCACCTCTCGTGAACTCACTGTCCATGCCATAGCCGTGCTTGAATAGGCTATGCATGACTGGAGATCCCATCAGCACTGAGATGGCGTTGAGGCTCAGGTCCGGCCTCTGCAATAGAGGATCTGCCGGGTTCACCTTCCCAGGCTTGTACTAGATCTCGTAATCAAAACTCCCTTCCAAGAACTCCATCCAGCGAGTCTGTCGGCGACTGAGGTTTGGCTGCGTCTTCAGGTACTTCATGTTGTAGTGATTCGTGAAGACAACGCAACGTGGCAACTTGAGGTAGCACCTCTAGTGCTTGAACGCATGGATCACCGCCAGCATCTCCTTCTCATGGATTGCGTAGTTCAGCTCCGCCCCTCGCAACTTGCAAGACGCATACGCAATCGGCAAGGCCCCTTTCTGTGATCTTGCATCAGCACCGCCCCAATGGCATAGTCACTGCGTCTGTCGCCATGATGTACTCTTTTAATGAATCGGGATGTACCAGAACCTGAGCGTCTCACATTGCAACCTTGAGCTCCTTGAAGCTCTTCTGCTCCTGATAGCCCCATTCCCACTGGTGATCTTTCCTTAGCAGCTGAGTCAGCGGCGCACCCTTCTCTACGTACCCCCGGATGAATTTCCGGTAGTAGTTGACAAACCCCAGGAAGACCTGGATGTCACGCTCGCAGTTCAGTGTCGGCCACTGCTTCACTGCTTCCACCTTCTTTGGGTCCATGCGGCGGCCCTTGCCACTCACAATGTGCCCAAGGAACTCTACCTCTCGCTTCTCGAACTCACACTTGGAGAGCTTCGCAAACAGCTTCTCTTTTTGAAGAATGTCCAGTACTTGCCAAAGATGTTGCTCATGTTCTTCGCGAGTTTGGGAGTAGATGAGGATGTCGTCGAGGAACACCACCACGAACTGGTCCAAGTTAGGGTGGAAGATCCTGTTCATGAGGCTCATGAACGTTGCAGGAGCGTTAGTCAACCCAAACGGCATCACGAGGTACTCAAAATGGTCGTACCATGTCCGAAACGCTGTCTTCTCCACATCCTGCTCTGCAACCTAGATCTGATGGTACCCCGAGCGCATGTCAATCTTGCTAAAGCATTGCGCTCCCCTCAACTGGTCAAACAGCTCCTCGACCCTTGGCAATGGGTACCGGTTCTTGATCGTTACGTTGTTCAGTGCGCGATAGTCCACGCATATCCGCAGCTCCCCTGTCTTTTTCTTCACAAAGAGGACCGGTGCAGCGTAGGGTGACACTGACGGTATGATGAAGCCTTGCTCCGTCAGCTCCTCCAACTGCTTCTTCAGCTCACCTAGCTCATTATCGCTCATCCGATAAGTAGCCCGCACCATTGGAGTTGCTCCCGGAACCAGATCAATCTTATGGTCGATGTCCCACTTCGGTGGTGAACCCTTTGGCAGCTCAGCAGGAAACACGTCACCGTAACTGTCTAACACTCCCTTGATGCCTTCCGACAGCTTTTCTACAGGTGCTTTCTGCTGCTCGCCCTTTTGTTGCTTTGCCTCTACTACCAGCACTTCCAAATCTTCAGCTGCTACCTGTTGCCGCACCCACACAAGGTACACTTGGTACCCCTTCCGCTGACAGCGCTTGAGCTGCACGGAACTCAACTGCGGCACCTTGCCTGCCTTGGAGTCCTGCTCTGCCCACAACGGCAAAAAGATTTGCTCCTCGCATTTCTTCACTTTCACTTGGTTGCGCACCCAATCCACAGCAGGATTCCACCGGTGCAGCCAGTCACGCCCCAAAATGGCGTCGTAGGTGTCCATCGGGCACGTGCAAAAGTTCACATCGCACGATAGCTTGCCCAGACGGATCCTCAAAGGCTTCAAAGGCAGTCCGCACTCCAACTCCCCTTGCACCAACTTGGCCGTAGTTGGCTTCCCGGGTAGCCGTACAAGCCCCAACCTCTTTGCAAGCTCATCACTGAAGAATGAGTGCGACACGCTGCAATCCAGTAATGCTTTGATCTGCCGGCGAGTCTGGCGCCCCTAGCCGTCCGCAGAAACAACCGATATGATTTTGGCTTTCATGAGGATTCCCGGAACGCTCCCGCTTCCTTCGCTCCGTAGCAATACACTTGGCAGCTCCCTAGTTGTCGAAGGACTTTTGGGGCTGGTGTTCGCTGATGCGGACAAAGCTTTCCCAGCAGTTGGCCGCCCGCCACTCACTGCTGGTTGCCGTTTCCCAGCTGCTTCTTTTTGCAATTTTTCTTGTGCTGCCCAGGCTTCCAGCAGATGCAACAGTTCCCACCATGCGGCTTGCTCTACTGCTGGCCTCCTTACACTATGTCGATCTCCATGGAGTCAGTTTGTTGGTACTGTGTTTGACGCTGGAAATGTTCCTGCTTCTCACAAAACCCCCCTTGATGATAGCGTAGCGCATCAACGCGCTCAGCAGTGGCCACCATCGCCTGGAACTCCGTGATTCCACTGAGTGCCAGCATGCGTTGAATTTCCCCCTTCAAGCAGTCATGGTACTTGTCTGCCATCTCCAGCTCGCTCATGTCGTCGATCTCCGAGCACAGCGCCAAGAAACGACGTGTATAATCCTGTACCGAGCCGATCTGGTTCAGCTCCTTCAGCTTGTTGTGTTCGACCATGGAGGCGTTTACAAGATCAAACCGATCTCTGATGGCTTGCTCAAACTGCTCCCACGTCATCGGCATGCGAGCTTTGGCATGCCCCGCGCCTGGTTGCCACAACACGGCATGTTGCACAACTGTGTTCCCACCTCCAACTCGAGTGGCCAGCATATTCAGCTGTCTCCACCACTCCAATGCTTCTCCACGTAGCAGTGTCACCACGAATGACACACGCACAACATCATCCTCTGGAGGGTGACCCAGAGCCCCAAAGTAGCTGTTCATCGCGAACAACCAGGTCCGTACACTCGCATGCTTGACTGAGGGATTGAACGGTTCCGGAGCCTTTGGCTTTGGTCTTGGCAGACTCCTTGGCCGGGCCGCCCCAACCTGTCCAGCGCCACTCCCGTCCCGCAGGTCAGCCATCTGCCGATTGAGCCGCTTGTTCTCCAACTTGAGGGCTCCCAGCTGCTCTACGATCTGCTTCAGGGCATGCCCCATGGCTCTTGATGACTTTTAGCCGCTAGAGATCCTTCGAAAAAATTGGTAGTGTTTCGGCAGCAATTGAAAAATTTTCGGCAGCAATTCGGTTGTCTGGGAAGAAAATCTGAGGTCTTCGAAGTGCGTAGGAGTCACCCATCGTCTCCCGCGCACGCACGGTAGGCCGTGTTGATGCTCTGGAAATGTGGAAAATTTTCGAGAGGTTGGCTCGTGCGTTGGCTTCGAAGTCTGGTCCAACAATCTCCCTCTCAATCAACCTCGACGTTGTCTGGCGTTGTCCGTGCCTTCGCTCCTTGAATTTTGGCGAGCTCCGGCAGCGCTTCCGCCCAACGCATGGCTCTGGCTATGATACCAGATGTGAGAGTGTGCTCTCTGAAGAATTAGTCTTGGTGTGTGGAGAGCATAGTCGCAGCGGAAAACTAGACTTGGAGAAGTTTGGAAGCCAGAGCTGAGAAATACAGGTTAATGACAATGAGCAATGTATAGGGTACTTATACTCTCTGGCCGGTTACTCTAGCCCTAGCCTACTGCTCTCCTAGCTTGCTGTAGCAAGCTACTTGTATTGTACTTGGTGCCCTTCTTGCACCTGAACTCGGTGCCTTGCTTGCACCTAGTGCCTTGTGCGAGAAATCCCTGGCCGTTGATCGTCGAGATCGACGGTCGATCTTGTCTCTCCGCAGTGGGTGTGGTCGCCGTGTTGCGCCCTCCACCGAAGTGTTGCGACCGTCACGCGGTCACAGCCACCATTGTTGCTACCTCCGTTGACCGCGTGCACTGTCGGGGCCGTCCGTCAAAACAACCCCTCGGCGGGTAGCGTCGCCGTTACGCTACCCGTCGAGAGGGAGAAGCCACCCCCGCGTGGCTTGTTTGGAACGCCGCGTGGGGGTTCGCGGGAAACAGGGCCTTAGCGCCGGCGTGAGCTCCATGCCGGCGCTCGCTCGCGCGCTCGCTCCTCCTCCTTTTCCTTGCATCGGTGGTCGAGCGGAGGTGAGCTCGACAGCGATCTGGATTTCACAAAATCGGAAAATGGGCCGGATGCCCCCAAATCCCGGGTGAGACCCCGAGTATGCCAGAAAAATAGGACGCCTTACTACAAAAATCCTGTCACACGAGGCCACCGGGGCTTGTGCAACCGCTCCTTGTTCCAACGGAACCATGGACAGACATCTCCATGGAATTCCTCACTGGATTACCAGTCACACCCGAAGGATATGACGTAGTCCTTGTCGTCGTCCACAGGGTTTCCAGAATGTCCCACTTCATCTCGACAAAGACCACCGTCACCGCCAAGGGAATAGTACAATTGTTCCTAAACAACATTGTATGGCTGCATGGAGTACCAAGTGTCAATGCACCGGATAGCAACGGTCTAGAAAACGGGTCCCGACATGGGAGGCCGCCAACCGCTCTTGGTATTGCGACCAAGATAACATGTCACTCTCAAACGAGGGATCCACACTTTAGGTTCGTTTGGTTTACAACCTCACGAAGTCCGCATGTTGGTCTTTATTGTCTTCCTTTGGTTGGACACTCTGTGAGGAGTCTCAAAGGCAAGAACTGTAAATGGATGCATGCAAGGTACAAGCTTTTACACTTGCAGAGCTTTCCTAAAGCTTCTACTTCTAGTGGCTCCACTAGAGCCAACCTCAATCTACATTCCTACTTGGCACGTCCTTAGACCGCCAAGTGTCATCCTCAAGGTAGGCTCTAGTAAGCTTCTTAGAAGCTTCCTGTCCTAGTTTGGGCCACAAAGAAAATTGCGGCCGTCGCGGGGTTTGACCCCGCGACCTCTCGTTTGAGACTCCGGTGCCTATTCAACCAAGCCAAAAAGATATGGTTCCTTTGATGAGCCACAGGGAACATACCCATTATGGGCAGTGCATTCCTGGCCCATCTCAGAACAGACCAAGGGGACGTACTCCATGGAGTAGTGCATGCCTTGTCTGTATGTGTAGCTAGCCAGCTAGGCACTGGACAAGGTGCATAGTATTTCAACAAATCTATCCCTTGCACCTCTCTCCATATGTCGTTTACTAGGCTCCATCAATGCCTTGGGGCTCACCCTTCCTCTGCCGCACTCCTCGTGCCGAATCCACGAATGCCTGCATAGTGCAAGTCGGTCTCATGCGGCTTGGTCATGCAGTCTGCAAGCATGCTCTTCGTTCCGCAATGTTGCAAGTCCACCACGTTCTTCATGACGAGGTCACGTGAGTAGTGGTAACGTATTTCGATGTGCTTTGTTTGCCGGGAGATGATCTCATCTTCAGCCATCGAGATGGCACTCATGTTGTCCACGAGTATGAACATGGCGTCCTTTTATGGCACCGTCATTTCGCCAAGCAGGCTGCGTACCCATTGAGTCTCCTTGCACACCTTAGACAAAGCAACGTACTCTGCCTCTGCCGGGGACACGGCAACACAATCTTTCTTCCTGTTGGCCCATAAGATGGCAGCGCCATTCAAGATGCACACGTATCCAGATATGGATTTCCTGTCGTCGAGATTTCCTCCCCAGTCAGCGTCGGTGTAGCACTTCAGAGGAATAGGGTCCGTTCCTTCTTGGCCTCCAAGGACAAGGCCCATGTGACGTGTCTTCTACAGGTAGCACAAAATGCGCTTGACTGCCTGCCAATGTTGTGGCTCAGGGTTGGCCACGAATCTGCTCACTTGTCCCACAGCGTAGCAGATGTCCGGACGAGTCCCTACCATGGCGTATATGATGCTACCAATTGCGGACTGGTAGGGGATGTCTTACATCTCCCTTTGTTCTGCTTCGTTGCTTGGCAACATGGAGGCCTTCAGCTTTGTATCGGTCGTCATTGGGGTGCTCACTGGTTTGCAGTCTTCCATGTGGTAGTACTTCAGTACCTCACTGATGTATTTGGTTTGGTTGAGTTTGATGGTGCCTGCTACTTGGTTGCGGTGGATGTAAATCCCGAGGTAGTACTCAAGAGGACCCATGTTCTTCATCTTGAACCTTTTGCTGAGGTCAGACTTGAGCTCATCCAACAGCTCGACCGAAGACGAGAAGATGATCAGATCATCCACGTATAGCGCAACAAGCATGAGCCCTCTCCCATCATCGTGCACGTACATGCTCGGGTCATTGTGGCAATGCGCGAAGGAGAGGCCGGTCATGAAACCGTCCATCTCTTTGTACCACATCCTTGGGGCGTGTTTCAGCCCGTAGAGCGCTTTCACCAAATTGCACACCTTGCCCTTGGGAGCTTTGACTCCTTCTAGCACCTCCATCAGCACTTCCTTATCAAGCTTCCCATAAAGGAAAGCTATCCTGACCTCCATCTGGTGTATCGCCAGGTTCTTTGCGGCTGCAATGCCAAGGAGAGAGCAGATGGAGGCAAAGGTCACGACGGGCGCGAACGTCTCATCGTACTCGGAGCCCGGGCGTTGAGAGAACCCCTTAGCCACTACGCTTGCCTTGAACTTATCGATGCTGCCATCTTGCTTCTTCTTCACTCGGAGGACCCACTTGGATCCCACCACGTGGGCCTTGTCGGGTCTATCCACCAGCACCCACGTGCCGTTCTCGGCAATGGACGCAAGCTCGCTATCCACTCCCTCCTTCCACTTGGCCGCATCTGGGCCATTCATCGCCTCAGCCACTGTGGATGGCTCTCCGTGAGCCATGCACGACCAGCTAAGGCCGGTCCAATCATCCTCATACCGCAAAGGTGCTTTCTTTGGTCGCAAACTGTGCCGTATTGCTGGTGCGGCTTCTTGCTTTGGTGTTGGTGCTTCCACAGGTGGTGGTTTGTCGTCGTCGTCGTTGTCAGAAGAGTCGTCAGACTGCAAGTCAGACTCGGAAGCCTCGGACGTCTCGGTATCCGCGTCCATGTCACATGCTGCATCATCCTCCGCAGCTACTCTCCCATTTCCACCATCTACTGGCAAAGCGAGCCAGTTGTCGGGTGTTTGGTCGCCGGACTCAAGCAACACTATCCACTCTCCCGCTTTGGGAGCGAGGTTCGGGTCCAGCAGCTCTCCCTTTTCAAGGGTGCGTTCGTCAAACACAACGTCGCGGCTCCTCACGAGCTTGCCTGGTTCCTAGTCCCAAAGCCGATAGGCTTTGTGTGATGTGTCGTACCCAACCATGATGCACTTCCTAGAACGTGCGTCCAGCTTGCCTCCACCTTCTCCCGACTGGATCTTCACGCATGCAATTGGCCCAAACACCTTCTGTTGTGGCAGCCGCCGGTCGCAGTGGTGATTATGTTATCATGCTGAGCTCAGATTCACGTTTTGATTCTCCCATACATTCTATGCAAAAAAGCGTGCAAAATCGATCCAAGAACCGGGTCATTCGGTGTAGGGACGAGAAAGATACAGTCGTGCAAAGGTGGGAGGCACACCTCTAGAAAACAGGAGACGTACCGGTTCGACCCCGAGCACGGCGGAGCGACTTTCTTGCCCACTGCAGCCAAAGTGGCCCTGGATGGATGCTTAACCAATGAGGCAAGGTTCATTTGGGTCCATGGGTGCTTCGGGATGGTGGTTGGAACTGCATTCACAAGAAAAGGCGCTTCGGGCAGCCGTGACCCCCGCTGGCGGTGCTGCCAGCGGCCGTCACGCGTGGAGCACTCAAACGACCATAACTTAGCCGTTTCTTCACAAATTGAGGCATTCTTTGGTGCGTTGGAGAGCTCGTGGCGCGTACTATATGATGCATGTGTTATTTGCGTGATTTTGCCTTGACAGAGAGCTTCGGGATGCTGGGTAGCTTTCGGCTGGCTCATAGGGGCTGGTACATAGGGAAGCCTAGGGGTTGTTCTAGGCATGCCAATCTGACCCAGAGTCTTTGTACATTGCCTTGTACTGATACATCAAGTCTAAGGATTATTTCCTTGTCCAAATCTACTTGTTCTCCAAGCATCGCCTTGCACACGTCCATTCGGTCCTAGAAGTCTTCCGCAGTGCACCTTGGTGCAAACGCCGCCAGGAGAGTCGCACGGCGGGAACCTCGGTCACTAGCAACGGTCTTGCTGTCAGGAGAGGGTCGTGCGACATCTCAAGGGTTGGCCCACACACCAAGGGGTTGAGGGTTGGGAGGTCTATCCCAAGGGCTCGGCTTGTGACCGTCACGCCAGGCGTCCCTCGGTTCACATTTGGTATCAGAGCACGTGGACGTTTGCTCGGCTTTGCGCGGACCCAAGGGAGGCAGCAGATCTGCCACAACTGCGTTCGACCAGAAATGTTTTGTCACAACTGGAACCATGGCGTCAGCGGCGTACGACCAGGCCTACCTCATGGAGGAGATCCGGCTTGCTCTTGACAAGTTGCATCGAGAGAACCAGCAGCTGCGTGCGGAGGTTGAGGCGAGGTACGTCGGCCAAGGGAGCAGTGCGTTGGGGGGTGTGCCATTGGCATCCGCACCTGCCTTTCGGTGGCCCAAGCCGAAGGAGCCAGAATTCTTCACCGGCAAGGGCAGTGCGCGCGAGTGGCTCTTCACGGTGAACAAGTACTTCACAGCGTTGGGCGTTCCCGTGGGAGAAGATGCCACAAGACTGGAGTATGCGCCTACGCTACTCCGGGGAATGGCGCTGCAGTGGTGGTCGGCGTTGTGCCGGCGGAACGCCGCTGGGTTGCCGGACGGGCTGGGGGCCAGGGCACGGCTCCAGCCATTGCTGATTCTACTGCTGGGGTGGGATGTGCAGCTTGGTGCGTGGGCGTTGACAGAGAAGCCAGAGACGTGGGAGCAATTTGAGATGATGCTCCAGGCGTGTTTCGACCTCCTCAACGGCAGCCGAGTCGCACGTGACAAGATAAAGCACGTCAAGCAAGGCGGATCGGTCCAGGATTACACTACATGCTTCATGGCCTTGGCGGCACAGATTGACGACCTCTCGGACGTGGAGGCGTACGACCGCTACCACGACGGCCTGAAGCCGCACGTCCAACGTGAACTCGCGGTGCTCGGGTTGCGCACCTTTGCGGAGTTGGTCTCGGCGGCGGAGCGCATCGACGTGGTAAGCTACAATGCGCGCCGGACCAGCTACGCAACACAACCACAGGTGGAGCAGCCGGGTCAAGCTGTGCCCATGGAGGTGGATGCAATCCAAGCCGGGCAGCGGGGTGCGGGCGGGCAACAGGGACCGAGAGGCAAGTGCTGGGTTTGTGGTGAGGAGGGTCATCGCAAGCGGGATTACCCAAGTGCAAGGCACAGCAGGGAAACGGGCAGCAGTAGTGAGGAGGGGACAACCTACTGCTGCAAGTATTTTGTCCGCAAGGGACAGAACCAGCCCTGAAATGCTTTTGCCGATTAAGGAGCTGCCTCAAGTGTTGTTGCGGAATGAAGGTGAGACCCGGCAGTTTCCAGGGATCATCCGGGGACGTCGCCCAAGGCGCGGCAGGTGTCCAGAGTGGTGGAGTGCGGCAGGCCTCTCGTCTAGCACAATCCATATGGGTGAGTTGGTGTGCAACATGGAGTTCCATACTTGCCCTATGGATAATTACGATTGCTTGATCGGCCGGGATTGATTGCACGCCTGGAATCCGGAGGTGGATTGGAGGTGCAACCGGGTGGTCGTGAAGGCGGACGGAAAAAATCTCACTTTGCCTTTGTGGCGGTGTGAGGGGAAGGAGTCGGAAGTGGCGGAAGCATGGAGGCAGCTGGGCGTCATCAACTTGCAGCAGCTAAAGCGGTGCGAGCGCAAGGGTGGCCAGGTTTACTTGGCATGGGTGCGTCCACAACAAGCAGCAGCACAGCAGATGGCAGCGGTCGAAGCAGCGGAGGGGCAGCCGGGGGAAGGCGTAGGAGCTCCAGAGTTGCCTCCCGGTGTTGAAGAGGTTCTCAAGGAGTTCGGGGACGTTTTTCCGGAGGAGTTGCCGAAGGGGCTGCCGCCACAACGCGACATTGACCATAAAATCGAGGTGGTGCCAGGGTCGTCACCAACGGTGCGGTCTTACAACCACATGAGCGACGCGGAGCTTGCGGAGCTCAAGAAGCAGTTGGGGGAGTTGGTTGACCAAGGCTTCATTCGGCCGTCGGTGTCCCCGTACGCGGCACCGGTGCTGTTTGTCAAGAAGAAATCAGGAGAGCTGCGGATGTGCGTGGACTACCAGGCGCTCAACAACATCACGGTGAAGAACCGCTACTCGTTGCCGCAAGCCGAGGAGCTGTTCGACCAGCTACAATGCGCACACGTCTTTAGCAAACTGGACCTGAGGTCGGGGTACCACCAAATCCGCATTGCGGAGGAGGATGTGGAAAAAACCGCATTTCGGACGCGCTACGGACAATTTGAGTATCTCGTGATGCCTTTTGGGCTAACGAATGCTCCTGCTACGTTCATAGTGTTGATGAACCGGGTGTTCCACCCCTACTTGGACCAGTTCGTGGTCGTCTTCCTTGACGACATCCTTGTCTACTCGCGAACGATAGAGGAGCACCAAGAGTACCTGCGGACGGTGATGGGAGTGCTGAGAAAGGAGCAGCTGTTTGCCAAGCTCAGCAAGTGGGAATTTTCCAAGCAGGAGGTGGAGTTCCTCGGGCACATTGTCAGCGGGAGGGGAATCCGCATGGACCCAAAAAAGGTGGAAGCAGTGAAGGAGTGGCCAGAGCCGGCGTGCGTGCGTGACATCTAGGTTTTTCTGGGTTTTACGAGCTACTACCGGAGGTTCATCCGGGGGCACGCGGCAATGGGAGCACACTTGACGGACTTGCTCAAGAAGGGGTGCCAATGGGAGTGGGGTGCGAAGTAGGGGCAAGCCTTCGATGCAATGAAGGCTGCCATGTGTCAGGCCCCGGTGTTGGTGCATCCGGATACGGGCAAGGAGTACGTGTTGGCGACGGACGCAAGCGACTATGCGATCGGCGGGGTGCTGATGCAGGACCAAGGGAGGGGGTTGCAGCCCATTGTGTACTATTCCAAGAAGCTAAAAGGGGCTGAGCTCAACTGCCTGATCCACGAGAAGGAGATGCTCGCGGTGGTCCAGGCCTTCAAACAATGGAGGTGCTACCTTGAGGCGCGGCGGTGTGTGGTGCACACGGACCACTACGCGCTCAAGTACCTCAAGTCGCAGCCGAACCTGATTCGTCGTCAAGCACGGTGGATGGAGCTGCTGGAGGGCGGCTTCGACTATGAGATCCAGGACACAAACCAGGGAGGATCAACCCAGCGGACCCGCTTTTGCGTCGCCCAGACTTGGGCGTGCATGCGATCACGGTGCTGGCCGGATCTCCAATCATCCGCAGCCTGTTTGCACACGGGTATGCGGAGGACGAGGACTTTGCCGGAAGTATGGTGAAGGGGTGCAAGTGGGATGGCCAGTATTGGCGGCGTGAGAAGGGGAACCAGATTATGGTGCCGCAGAGTGCGCCTTTACGACAGGCGTTGCTGGAGGAGGCGCACGACTCGCACTATAGTGGTCATTTTGGCCACGACAAGACCTTCAAGACGCTTGCGCACCAATATTGGTGGGCAACGATGGGAGCAGATTGCAAGGAGTATGTGAGCAGCTGTGACACGTGCCAAAGAATCAAGTCACGGAGGGTGCGGGCGCCAGGAGAGCTGCAGCCGCTACCGGTGCCGGAACGTCCGTGGACGGACATCTCACTTGATTTTGTGGGGGGTCTTCCACGGAATACAACGGGCAACACCATGGCACTGGTGGTGGTGGACCGGTTCAGCAAGATGGCACACTTTATTCCATGTACGGAGAAGGTCACGGCAGCATAAACGGCTGAGCTCATATTGCAACATGTCATCAAGCTTCACGGGGTGCCACAGTGCATGGTCTCGGACCGCGACCCGCGCTTCACCTCTTAGTTTTGGGAGGAACTCTTCAAGAAGCTGGGCACCCGTGTGGCTCTTTCATCGGCCTACCATCCCCAAACGGATGGCCAAACTGAGCACACCAATCAGACCATGGAGCAGCTACTACGGGGGATATTGGGCCAGATGACGAGGGATAGGAATGCAAGCTCCCGGTGGCTGATTTCGCCTACAAATCAGCAGTGCATGCCTCTATGGGGCGGTCTCCCTTTGAGGTAGTGTATGGGGGGCAGCCTACATGTCCCTCAGACATGGCATCGGGGTCAGACCTACCCGTGGTGTAGTAGTTTACAAGTGACTTCACAGGGGTGTGGCGCGGTGTACGCCAGGTGCTACACAAGGCACAGCAGCATATGAAGCGGCAAGCGGACAAACACCGGACAGCCGAGTAGTTCTCAGTGGGAAAACAGGTGCTGCTAAGCTCGTGGAACCTGCAGCTGGCAGGGGTGGGCAGCGACAAGCTCAAGCCACGGTGGGTGGGCTTTTTTGCGGTCAAGGAGAAGCGGTACGCGGTGAGCTACGAGTTGGAGCTGCCGGACCACTATGGGATCCATCCCGTGTTCCACGCTTCTCTTCTTAAGGCCTAAAAGGAGCCGGATGCACAGTTCACGACGCGGGGATAGGCTCCTCCCCCACCGGTCTTGGTGGAGGGTGAAGAGGAGTATGTGGGGGAGAAGATTCTCGGGCACCGTCGGTGCGGTAACGGGCAGCAGTACCTCATACAATGGCTCGGCTATGGGCCTCAGCACAACTACTTGATCCCCAAAGCCGATTTCCACAGGGGCGATGCTATCAACACGGTCCTCCAAGCGTACCATGAGCGCACCGGGACGGTGCGCCCTCGGAGGGGGGGTGATGTTATGGGAGCCGCCGGTCGCGGCGGTGATTACGTCATCATGATGAGCTCAGATTCACGTTTTGAAGCTCCCATTGTATTCTACGTGAAAAAGCGTGCGAAATCGACCCAAGAACCAGGTCGTTCGGTGCAGGGACGAGAATGATACGGCCGTGCAAAGGTGGGAGGCGCACCTCCAGAAAACAGGAGACGTACCGGTTCGACCCCGAGCACGACAGAGCGACTTTCTCGCCCACTGCAGCCGAAGCGGCCCTGGATGGACGCTTAGCCAATGATGCAAGGTTCATTGGGGTCCATGGGCACTTCGGGATGGCGGCTGGAGCTGCATTCGCAAGCAAAGGTGCTTCGGGCGGCCGTGATCCCCGCTGGCGGTGCTGCCAGCGGCCGTCACACGTGGAGCACTCAAACAACCATAACTTAGCCATTTCTTCACGGATTGAGGAGTTCTTTGGTACGTTGGAAAGATTGTGGCACGTACTACATGATGCATGTGTTATTTGCATGAGTGCGCCTCGATAGAGGGCTTCGGGATTCTGAGTAGATTTTGGCTGGCTCATAGGGGCTGGAACATAGGGAAGCCTAGGGGTTGTTCTAGGCATGCCAATCTGACCCAGAGACTTTGTACATTGCCTTGTACTGATACATCAAGTCTAAGGATTATTTCCTTGCCCAAATCTACTTGTTCTCCAAGCATCGCCTTGCACACGTCCATTCGTTCCTAGAAGTCTTCCACAACGCACCTTGGTGCAAACGCCGCCGGGAGAGTCGCACGGTGGGAACCTCGGTCACTAGCAGCGGTCTTGCTGTTAGGAGAGGGTCGTGCGACATCTCAAGGGTTGGCCCACACACCAAGGGGTCGAGGGTTGGGAGGTCTATCCCAAGGGCTCGGCGTGTGACCGTCACGCTGGGCGCCCCTCGGTTCACACCTTCTCATGAAATGCGTTGGGATTCTTTCCCGACCATACTTCCTGTGGGGTCTTCAGCTGCTTGTCTTGCTCCTTTCCACGCTTCTGCAAGGCGGTCGTTGGTGTGAGGTTCAAGAGGTAGCAAGCCGTTGTTGCTGCTTGAGCCCAAAAGCGAAGTGGGAGCTTGGGGTCGAAGAACATGCTTCGCACCATGCCGAGTAGGGTCTGGTTCATCCTCTCGGCAATGCCATTGTTTTGGGGGTTGTAAGGGGTGGTTTCCTTGTGGCGGATGCCATGATGCTTGAGCCAAGGCTTGCATGCCTTGTACTCACCCCATTTGTCACTTCGGAGCATCTTCACCTTCTTGGACGTTTGCCGCTCCACAATGGCGACGAACTCGAGGAGCTTCTCCTTGACCTCTCCCTTTGTTTTGAGGAAGTAGATCCACAACTTGCGGCTGTGGCCGTCAATGAAGGTGAGGAAGTACTTGCTTCCTCCGTTAGACGGTGTGGAGAAGGGTCCACACACGTCACTATCTGTCAGTTCCAAGACGTGCTCTGCTCGTTGATCTCCTCTCCCAAACAGCTTCTTCTTTGCCTTCGCTTGGAGGCATGGTTCACACAATGCACACCCTCCGCCATGCTTCATGGTGCACCCTTCCATTCCGCGGACTACCTCTTACTCCTGCATCTTCTACAGCATGCTGTTGGCCACATGGCCAAATCGCCGGTGCCACAGCTCAGCGTCAGTGTCCTTGGTTGATGTGGTGGCCGCAACCGTCGTTGGTGGTGCATCCCTTGGCTCAGGTGCCACTGTCTTGGTGGCACATGCGAGTCCCTTATCCGACGCCCTGTTGACTTTTGTTTGAAGCACGTAGAGGCCGTCGTCTCTTGGAACTTGAAGCATGAGATCGTCTTTGGTGTACAAAATCTGGGTGTCCTTGTTCTTTAGTGCCACCGCTTCCTTGTTGGTGAACACCACTGTCATGTTGTTGTCAGTGATTTATGACACAGACAACAACTTGGCTGCAAAGGAGGGCATGTAGACCACCTTTTGAAGGTTGACCACCTTCTACGCAACTTTCACGTTGAACGTGATCACCTTATACCCTTTGCCCATGGCTTGGACGACGCCGCCGTTTGCACACTTGATGCGCATGACAGATTTGGCCATGGAGACAAATCCACCCTTCTCTTTTGATGAGTGGTGATTGGTGCCCGAGTCAAGGGCGAATGCCCTGGGCCTAAGGATCGCTGCGCCCTTCATGGACAACCCCCTAGCCATCATGTTGGTGAGCTCCTTCTTCTCCTTTCCACCTTTGTTCCCGCCTTCTTTCTTGGGACTACAGCAGTCCCTAGTCCAGTGCCCAGCCTTTCCACAGTTGTGACAGTTGTCGGGCTTCTTGGAACTCTTCCCGCCACCAGTGCCTTTTCCTCCACCGCCACCGCTTCCGCTGTTGCCTTGACTGGAGCGAAAGCTTGCACCTTGTCCACCAAAGCGAGAGGCATAGGCTGAGGTGTTTGCCTCATTGCCACTGCGTCGCATGGACTCGTTGCGGACGTGTTCGGCGACAGCCTCATACGTCAGATCTGCCTCCTTCCAACCGCCAAATACGGTGATCAAGGACCCCCAGCTTTCCGGCAGCGCCATTAGAATGATCATGGCACGCATGTTGGAGTCGAGATTCCATTCCATTTGCTGGACCT
>SZWC01005880.1:48685-76786 GCA_023375785.1 Penium margaritaceum
ATATCTAGGCCACAAGGAGATGTCTTGGGTAGTGTTTCTAGGCTATACTCTCTAGTTTAGACCAAGGGGACTTACTCCAAAGGAGCAGTGCATGCTTTGTCTATCTAGATCAGATTTCGGTGATTCACTCCAAGGGAGCAGTGCATGCCTAGTCTGTCCTGTGCCTGTCAAAACTACAGTCATGGACAAGGGGCATGTCAGATCAACACAAAGAACAACCTCATGGTCATAACATGCAAACATTTGGCCTCATTAGCCTGGTGGGACATCCCAAGAACCATGTAAGTGAAGGAGAAATCATGGAGCAAGCTGAGATCAAGATGGGGCACGAAGACAATGTCCAAAATACTCAGCTGACCATCAATACTGACAAACTGCACAAAGCCAACTCCCTGATAAGGCAACTCCTTTTCAGACCCTCTATGGATAGACCAGACTAGTCCGGCCCAGTCACACACAAAAACGTCTCCACAACAATGAGTCATGTGATGGGTGGCACCAAAATCCACGAGCCACGTGGCATAGATCATATGCTCAGAAATCATGACTGTACACTTAGCACGAGAGAAAAAGGAGTGAACATATTACTCAGCAAACAAACACTGTCTCAGATGTAGGAGGTGCATCTGAGACTCGTCCAACCACCGCCCAACATCACTGGCATTATCCATACTTGAATGTGACAGTGCAAATTCCAGCATGAATAATCACGCAACAGCACAGACGTGGCACAGGATGTGAGATCCCTAGGCTCAGCCGACATACTTTCCTGATGAGCTCAGAACTAGGAGCACATTGATGCAACGATCCAGTGATTGCCGTGTGGCAGGAGTCGCATGGACAGCGACTGCTGGAGGTCGTGAATAGCGACTCGTGCAGACCATTCAAAACGCCGTCAAATAGCGGCTTGACATACTTTGTCACCTTCATTGAAAACTGCAGCAGAAAAATCTAAGTGTACTTCATGAAGCGGAAAGGCGAGGTCCTAGACCGGCTGAAGGAGTACGTCACAGCAATGGAGAGGCAGACTAGCCGGAAGGTCAGAGTGTTATGCAGCAACAATGGCGGAGAGTACGTAGGCTGCAGCGGGTGGATGAAGCAGCAGGGCATCAAGTGGGAACCCACTACGCCGTACTCGCCACAGTCCAACGGAGTGGCGCAGTGGGCAAACCAGACGCTGCTCAACATGGTGCAGACAATGCTTGTGGATGCGGGGTTGCCTCCAGGGTTCTGGGCTGAGGCTGTGCGTACAATGAGCTACACCATCAACCTTACCCCAACAACAGTGCTGAAGGGTAAGGGCGGCTGGAAGACGTCGCAGGAGGTTTGGAGCGGGTGCAAGCCAAACGTGGCGCACTTGAAGGTGTTCGGGTGCAAGGCACACGCGATGGTGCAGGCGGCGCAACGATGCGACAGCAAGCTGGAACCGCGGGCGAAGCTGTGCTTGTCACTTGGTCACAAGAGCATGCAAAAGGCGTACCGGCTCTGGGATCCACGCACGCAAGAGATCATCCGTAGCCATGACGTTGAGTTTGAGGAGCAGTACAGCTTCAGGAGCACCAGCAAGGACATGAGCGTCAGTAACACTCCAAAACCGTAGGAGAGGTTCCAACTCCTTGACTCTGAGGAGGAGCTTGCGGATGCGAAGGTCGATGACGCGGCGTCGGAGCGCGGCGGTGTAGCAGGTGCAGCAGCCAACATGGAGGACTCCGAAGACAATGCAGCTGGGCTGGAGATCTGGTGAAAAGATCTATCGGATGAGGCACCGCGGGTGCCAAAGCGCGCAATCCCAACGGATTTTGCATCGGGCGTTGGAGAAAAATCCTCCAAAATTGCCGCCTGTCTGGTTGATGGGTCACCAGAGCGGGAGAGATCCTCAAAGACAAGTCTGGTCGATGATTCACCGGAGCGGGCAGAGTCGGAAGGATCGCAACAGAGCAACGAGACGCTACCAAAACTGCCGTGCAGCCACGGGAGGCAGCGAAGAGCGGGGAAGCGTTTTGACACAGGCACCGGTGGATGGATTGGCATGACGAGGTGCATGCTGGCTGCATCAACCGAGCCAAAGACCGTGCAAGAGGTGCTTGCGCGGCCCGAGGGTAAGCAGTGGGACGCTGCCATCAAGTCGGAGCTCGTGTCCAGTGCTGAAAACGACACGTGGCAGCTGGTTGACAGGCCGCAGGACGCCAAGGTCATCGGCTCCACGTAGTTCTTCAAGACCAAGTTCACCAAAAGAAGATGTGGTGGATAAGGAAAAGGTGTGGCTTGTGGCGAAGGGGTACGCACAACGTAAGGGTGAGCACTACGATGAGACGTTTGCCCCAGTTTCCAAGTTCACCAGCATCCGGGCGATCCTTGAGATAGCAGCCACAAAGAATATGGAGCTCCACCAGATGGACATGAAGACTACCTTCCTCAACATAATCATCAAAAAAGAAATATACATGGAGGTTCCAGAGGGGGTGGAAGTACGGAAGGCAAGGTGTGCAAGCTGTGGAAGTCCTTGTACGAGCTTAAACAATCATCCCGATGCTGGTACCAACAGATGAACAGCTTCATGACACAACTTGGCTTCAAGCACTGTGAGGAGGATCACAGAGTGTACGTGTGGCGCAGCAAGAAGCTCCATCAAATCATTGTACTCTACATGGACAATCTGATCTTTTGCTCCTTAGACCTGTCAAGCCTACAACAGCTAAAAGAGTAGCTGAGCAGCAGGTTCCAGATGTCGGACATGGGGGAGCTGAAGTTCTACCTCGGGGTGAGAATTCTGTGGAACCGGAGGGCACGCACTCTTGAGCAAGGGCAGGCCAAACACGTAGCTCAGGTGCTGAAGCGGTACGGCATGGAGGATTGCAAACCAGTGTGCATTCTTGTCTCCACAGCATATGAATGGAGTGCAGAAATGGCGTTCCAAACAAAAGAAGAGTGGGAGGATATGGCCGGGGTGCCCTACCAATCAGCGGTGGGCAGCCTCATGTACGCCATGGTGGCCACTCGACCGGACCTGGCCTATGCGGTGGGCCAAGTGAGCAGGTACGTGGCTAATCCAGGGTAACTACACTGGCAGGCGGTCAAGCGCATCCTCCGCTACCTGCAGGCAACGCAGCACGCGCGCCTGAGGTTTGACAGCAAAGGGCGGACGGACCCTTTGCATCTTGTCTGCTACACAGATGCAGACTACACTGGGGATGTGGACAAGGGGAAGTCCACATCCAGCTACGTGTTCTTCCTTGCTGGTGCAGCGGCCTCGTGGTGCAACAGGAAGCAAAACTGAGTCACTACCTCCACAATGGAAGCTGAGTACATCGCGCTGGTTGAGGTGGTCAGGGAGGTGGTGTGGCTGTGCAGGTTGCTGGGGGAGCTGGACGTGCCGCAGCACGAGCCAACGGTGGTGCAAGAGAACAACACCGGCTCAATCTTGCTGACCAACCACCCGACGCACCACAGGAGGAAGAAGCACATTGACATGCGTTGCCATTACGCACGGAACATGGTCAGGAAGGGGCAGGTGGCGCTGGAGCACAGCAGCACGCAGAACATGCTTGTAGATTGCTTGACCAAAGCGTACTCCGCGGACCAGCACACAATGAGCATGGCCGGGCTTGGGATGACCAGCTATGATTGGCTGGAGGGCGCAGTGGAAGATGAGTGAAATCAAGCAGAAGTAGTGGGCATGGCAGGTGCAAGGGGGAGAATGCTGAAACGTTTCCCCTCTGCATGCCCAAGTGCGGCGCCTGGAGGAGCCGACGAGCTGCCATAAAGAGGAAAATCCCCGCCGGTGGATGTAGTTACTTCAGGATTATTCGGATAATCAAATGGACAATTTCCCCTTAAAGTTGACGAGTTGCTGAATCCGCTGGAAGTTTGTTTCACTGGAATCGGACATGTATCGAGGGAGATATGGCCTTCCAAAGTTGGGGTGTGTACAGCGGCTCTGGGAGCCGGCTTTGACTGGAAATCCGGTGGAAAATTGACCAGACCGAGTAACAAACTTGTCATCTGTAGATTTTGCTCCGGAAGGTCTGCCGAGGCGTCCGGTGGATAATCCATTGGATCCTGTACTGCAATTTGTTACTGAGCCAAAATCCTGGCTCGGTGTCCGAAACTCAAAAGCACGTTTTGTTACTCAGGGACTTGTGCAATGGGATCTGCACCTTGAGAAAGGTGCTTCGCACGTGAAGGAAGGCACAATGGCGTGTGAGAACCATGGAAGTGTTAGTCATTTCTGTGATGGGTGATACCTGAGCTTCAGCAACCGTACCTTGGGCTAAACTTGGCTAAATTGCGCACCGTTTGGTGCGTTGGAAAGCTCATGACCAGCCCTATAAATGTTTTGATCATGTTTATGTTAACAAACTATCACAAAACAAAATTATTCCCCTCGCAAACAGACTGTCTCTAAATTCATGCTCACACAGCGTGAGGCGACCAGAAAGCTCACGCTCAGTCTGAGATTCCCCCAAAACAGAAGACGTGAACCACTAAAGACAATCAGATAAACTTCGAGACCGCATCATGCAGATTCCCTGACAGGTTGTACCAGCATTGCTCCATGGAAGAGCTTCTCAAAGCTTTTCAAGCACTAACGTGGTTCAGAAGCTATGCTCACTGAGCAAACCCGGGGTGTTTGAAGGAAACACTGTTGATAGACGACAGGGATTCATCGACGGTGCTTGAAGGAAACATCGGTGATAGATTCATCAACTTTGTGAACCACTCTGACTACAAATTGGAAATTTGCACGACTGAATGATCTGGCAACCACAAAATCATCCTCGGGCCTGATTTCCTGTATCAGCATATTCTGTACATTGATATGAGTAATGGATTTGTATATGTCAGGATCGCATACAAAAATGACATCTCCTTCTAGTCTAGTGGCCAACAACACAACGGCTGTTACAAGAAGCAGCAAAGGTAGAAGCAGCAGGAAAAGTTACGGCAGCAAAAAAGCCAACCAAAATCTATGGGCGTGGCCAAGTGGTACCTAAAGCACGGAGCTCAAGCGTGGCTAGTCCATTTAGAAGTAGGGGAAGCATAAGGAATTGCAGTTGTCAAAACGACGATGATGGCCTAGACACCTCAGAAGTTTGCATCCCTACCAGAGGATTTGGGAACACTCATCAAAAAAGTTGAAAGGGTTTTCCACAAAACATTGCCCCAAGAGCTCCCTGTGTAGCAGAACATTGACCATCAGATAGACCTGAAGCCAGGCAGCAGATCGACGGTGAAGGGTACCAATCGGATGAGCGACAACAAGCTTACATCATTCAAGAAGCAGCTGTATGAGATGCTTGGTCCGGAGTTCATCAAACCTTCCACGTCACCATACGCCAAAGCTGTATTTTTTTATAAAGAAAACCAGAGAGATGCGGATGTGCGTGGACTGCCAAATGTTAAGGGATATCACCATGAAAAACCGCTAGCCTCTTCTACAAACAGATGAGCGTTTTAACAAACTCCGAGGGGCCCAAGTTTTACGTAAAATTGACCTAAATACGGCTATCATGAAATCTGCGTATCTGTGAAGGAGATCAAGAACACCAGATTTGGACACTTCAAGTTAACATTCATGATTCATGTCATTCGGAATCACAAATGCCACCGCAATATTTGTGGCAGCGATGAATGACATCTTTCACTCATACCTCAACAACTTTGCTGTCGTGTATCTTGACGACATTCTGGTGTACAACCGCACCCTCGAGGAGCACAATTTACATCTCAAAAGAGTTCTCAAGGTTCTACAAAGAGAGAATGTTTTTCAAAAAACTCTTGACGTGCAACTTCATTCATCATTCGATCAAGATTTAGACCACATCATTGGCAGCAGACAAAGTACCATGGACCACAAAAAGGTCGAGGCTGTCACTGATCAGTCAACGCCAACAAACATCCGGGGCATCGGGGCTTCTTCAACTACTGTCATTGATTCCTTAAGGACTGCACTTGAGTGTGAGAGCCTCTCTCCGAACTTAATTAAAAAACCATGGAGTGCAATTAGATGGATAGCGAACAATAAGTGTTCAACTCTTTAAGGAATGCTCTCACCTTAGCGCCAGCCAAAGAATTGGTAGATCCAACAGTGGTCCACGTGATGGTCACCGACGCATCTCATCCAGCCATCGGATCCTATCTACTTTAAAATAATGAAGTTTGCGAACAATCGGCCAAGTATATGTCAAGAGAACTATGCGGGCTGAAACTCAACTATGCGGTACACAAGAAAGAAATGCTCGCAGTTGTGAATACAGACAATGCATCATCTTCACTCACCATCATGCGGACAAATGTCTGAAGACCCAGCCAAATTAAAGCCATCGATAAACTTGATGGATGCAGTTCCTCGAGCCCAACTTTGGCTAAGACATCAAGTACCAGCGTGGAAAAACTAAGCCGGCGGATGCTCTAAGTCGGCAAACAGGTTTAATGGCTGAGATCAGAAAATTGCTTGTGAAACACGACCCGTAACTTGCAAGAAAATTTACGAAGGATTATGAGGAGTTCAGCGATTATGACAAGACCACGTTCTGGTTCGATGACCCCTACTAACAAAGACAATTCATTTGCCATATCGGTGTCCCACCGAACAATGAGCTGCAAAGAATGCTGTTGGAGGAATGCCATGACACCGGTCCAGGTGGACATTACGGCAAGGACAAGACGCTCAAGAAGCTAGAAAAATACTATTGGTGGGACAAGATGCAGGCTGTCGTTTCAATCCTCTCAAAATCGTGTGACATCTGTCAAAGACAAAACTCTTGTCACACGAGACCACCAAGATTACTCCAACCACGGCCTGTTCCAACATAATCATGGGACATATCAACATGGACTTGTAACGGGATTGCCCGCCACCCCTGATGGCTATGACGCCATCCTCGTCGTGGTCGACTGGTGTTAAGAAATGTCACACTATATTCCCACAACAACCACTGTCATTGTAGAAGGAAGAGTGTGGATGTTCTTAAACTAGATCGTACGGCTGCATGGCTTGCCACAAACTACCATCAGTGACAAAGACAACCGCTTCAGTAGTCATTTATGGCACAATGGCATGCACAATGGCATTATGGCATGCAGATCCAACTATTAACGGCGTTCCATCCTCAAACAAATGGGAAAATAGGGCGGACCGGTAAGATGCTCGAGGAGCTTCTCCACACACTATGCAAGTTGCATGGCATGGATTGGGCAGCCCAGCTGCCGATTGTCAAAATCACATACAACTCCACCACTTCCACCATAACAGGTAACAATCCTTTCAAAGTGGTATGCGGGAAAATTCCCCCCACGCCGGCTGGTTTACATATTCAAAGCAACATCCTTGCGATCGACATCCACCGTAGGGACTTCGTGAGAATTTGGGAGGAAATACGCCAGACTCTCGCAAAGACCCAAGCAGCTATGAAGCAAGCGGCTGACTGACATCACGGCAATGACATGTCCAACGCTAGCAATCGCGTCCTTCTGAGCTCTGCAAACTCCAGGAAAGGACTTTGCGAAAATCAAACACCGCTGGTTGGGACTGTTCGAGATGGAGAGAATGCAAACCCCTGTTGTTACTGGACCTCGAATGCCTGAAAACATGGTGATGCATCACGTCTTCCACATCAGCAAGCTCAAACGCTACCTGGATCCCTGTACAAACTTCCATGGCA
This sequence comes from Penium margaritaceum, assembly GCA_023375785.1. Lineage (NCBI taxonomy): Eukaryota > Viridiplantae > Streptophyta > Zygnematophyceae > Desmidiales > Peniaceae > Penium > Penium margaritaceum. The sequence goes on from SZWC01005880.1 coordinate 56,350, forward strand.
AAGACGTCGCACCTCCACCTCCTGTATAAGTGGGCTAGGATATGGAGAAATTGATTGAAGATATCCTTGGATTGCGATGCTGTAGAAAAAGCATCAAGGAAATGGTCAAGTAGCATGGCTACAATGCCGCGCACAATAGCTAGAAACCCTACGAAAACCTTAGAGACATCGATCATCTGATCAATGGCTACTATCATTGTTATTGGCCTACGTCTGGTAACGCGCTGGGATGTTGCGGCTATAAGGGGAGGGGAGTTTTACTTCCCTAATGTACACGTGTCCCTAAACTCTGTGAGTGGGCATTTCTGTCATTACATTCATGGCCTACCACACATCGGCCTCTGTATTTTACGCCGTTTGGCCGATGAATTTTTTTCCAGTTGCACCGACCTCCGATTTTCCGTTGTAGAAGTTTCTGGCAACTTCCACCACCTTTTCAAAGGGTCGAGAGAAGTTTCGCAGACTACATCAATGTTTTAATATTCTGCTTTTGACTTCTTGATGGTGTTGAATCTTTAGAAAACTGCGCTTCGATATTCTCAAAGCCCTTTGACTTCTCGGCGGAGCTTCTTGAAGAAACCATTCATGTATCGACTTTGCATGCGTCGCTCAGCTCGAGCACCAAGGACCCGACATATCCCGTGTTCTCATTAGTGGCATTGTACACGTGCTCAAATCACTCTGCACTCGTCATTGAAGTACACTTACTACTTAATTCAAGTTGTCCATTTGTCGCAAATTCTCGAATCCTCTTTTGTCCCACACCTCATCCCACCTACCTTCCGCTCAATGAAACAAAGTGTATTTCAATGTTACGTACCAGACATACATGAGTCCCTAATCTTTCCGTGTGGTCACTTCATTACACAAATAGCCCACCACACGTCAAGCCCTCGATTTTTGCTCCAAAGGACGAGGAAAATTTTGTCAAGTGCTCTCAGCCTCCAATGATCCTTCTCGCTCATTCTGACAACTTCGACCACTTTTCAGAACATCGACAAAAGCTTCATGACCTTTTGGTTGACTTCTTGATGCACAGAGATATATCAAGATTTATGAAGATGCATCTTGCATCTTTGCCGTCGATCTTCGAAGCCCCCCTATTTTTGGGCAAAGCTTCTCGATCCAACCACTCACAATGCGGCTTCACACGCGTTGCTTGACAATCCACTCCACGACCCCAAATACGTCTCATTTATATCTCGACACTTGTGTATATGTGTTTCATGATTTCAACAGTTTTCATTGAAGTACACTTACTCTTAACTACAATTTCCTCAAGTGTCCCAAATTCTCAAAATGTGCTCTGCCTTGCAAGTAATATGTGTTCACCATCTTCCCTCGGTTTGAAAAAACATTCAGGGTTGTAATAGGAATTGGATTTTAGGAGACGTCAAGGTTTGTAGACAGTAACATTTCCCCCACATTTTTTATGACGTCCCGACACGCGTACAGATGTGGCCTGGTGACGACAATAGTATCCGTTGATCTGATAATCGACGTCGTGAGGGTTGTCATAGGGTTCCCAGCTGTTATTTGCGTCGTCAGAGCTGTGCCACTTGACAAGATGTTATGTCATCTTGCCACGTTTTCAATGTCAGAGGATGTCCTTAATGACATACTCCATATCTTTTTCTACTTGTAAAGGTAGAGGGAGAGGTACATCTTTGCTCGGGAAGTTTTCTCCGAAGTCCCGGTAGTGTTGAGTCTGCTGATATGGAACACTCGGTGACCTTGCATAGTGTCGGGGATTTTGAGCTGTGCAACCACATGGGTTTTCATCTGCTCAATCTCAAACGGTCCCAACCATCAGGGTTTGAGCTTTGAACAGCCGGTTCCACGGAGTTTGATGTTTGCTGAACTCAGGGGAACTTTTTCGCGAGCGGTGAACACGTCGTCACTACGATGTTGGTCCGCTAGTCCCTTCATCGCTACTTGTGTCTTCACAAGTGTCTGTTGTGTTTTCTCCCAAAGGGTGGAGAAGTCGTGGTGTTGGGGATCAACCCCAAGAATGTTGCGTTGGTTGTGTTGTCTGGCTGGTGTGGCGGGAAGTTTGCCATACACCAGTTTGAATGCAATTTCACCTATGTTGTGGGGATTGCCGAATTATATTTCAATGGTCTGGAGTTTGGCTACCCAATCCAACTTGTGTGGTTTGCATAATGTTTGGAGTAGTTGTTCAAGCGTCCGATTGGTCAGCTCAATTCGAGTGTCGTGGCAAATCATCAGTTCGTGCTAGAAATGGCTGGTGAATGGAACGTCTCTTTCGCTTGTTATGGCTCTTTTCACGCTGTGGAGCTGTACGATGTTGGTTAGAAATGACTACGTTATTCCTTTGGTAGTGAAAGTGGTCGTCGTCAGAATAAAGTGAGACATTTTGGAAAACCTGTCGACAACCACGAGGATTGCGTCATATCCCTTAGGTGTAATTTGTAATCCAGTCACAGTCCATTGAGATGTCGGTCCATGCTTCTGTCAGAATGTGGATTGGCCATAGAAGTCCGGGTGGCTATGTGCGACATGATTTTTATCATAAAAAATTGTGACACACTTTGTAGAACTTGGCCACGTCTGACTGCATCTTGTGTCACCAGTAGTATTCTGCCACCTTCTTCAGCGTCTTGTCTCCTTCGAGATTTCCAATTGCACCGGTATGCGTCTTGAATGCGTGTACGACCGCCATATCTTGAATGCACATACAACCGCCATATCTTGAATGTATGTATGACCGTCATATCTTGAATGCATGTAAGACCGCCGGTATCTCCTTCTCATGTACAAAGTATTTGAGTTTCGTTCCATTCAACTTTTGCGACATATACTCGAACGGTTTTTCTCCATTCCCATGATGTTGTAGGAGGACCGTGCTGATGGTTTGATTGGCCGTAGCTGATTGAACCATGAAGGAGACGTCCATAGCCATGGCGTAGTGGACCATTGGATCAGCTAATCATGGGATTGGTGCCAAGGTTAGAGCGTTCCGTAAAGCGGTGAACGCCTCTTTTCCGCTGTCTCCCCACCGCCACTCATTTTGTTTTTGAGTAAGACAGGAGAGAGGCGCTGATACTAGGGCCTAGTCCCATACAAAACACCGGTAGTAATTACAAAAGCATAAAAAAAAACTGGAACGTCTCAAACGTCGGTTGACGTCGGCCAATCAACGACTACTGCCACCTATTTTGGATCCACCGTTGATGAAGTGACCCAAAAACTCAATCAAACTACGACCCAAGTCGCACTTTGAGAGTTTTATGAAAGAAATCTCTCTTTTTGAAACCTCGACAATTTTTTGGAGATGTCCATCATGCTCCTCCGGGCTGTGGTTGTACACTAGTATGTCGTCAAGGTATACCACAAAAACCTACTCGAGGTACGGGTGGAAAACATTGTTCATTGCCACCATGGATGTTTCTGGGGAATTTTTGAGTCCAAACGTCATGACTGTGAGCTCAAAATACCCATAGCACGTTTGGAATGCTGTCTTCTCGATATCGGCAGCTGCCACGCAGATCAAAGCACTACGCATGTCAATTTTGCTGAAAATTCTAGCTCCTCAGAGTTGGTGAAAAATGTTTGTGTGTACGGGGAAGAGGATAGTGATTCTTGATGGTAGCGATGTTCAATGCCTGGTATTCCACACACATCCGCATCTTGCCAGTTTTCTTTTTCACAATCAGTACTGGTGTGGTGTAAGGTGATGTGGATGGGTGGATGAATCCTTGACAGAGCATCTCGTCAAGCTATTTTCTTAGCTTGGTCAGTTTGTGATCACTCATCCGATAGGGCCTTCGAACTGTGGGTTGGCTTCCCAGTTTCAGCACAATACAATGGTCAATGTCGCGTTGAGGTGGTAGGGTTTTTCGGAGTTCATCGGAGAAAACGTCTACAAACTCTCAAATGAGAGGTGCGAACTCCTCGGGAATCATTCCAAGCTTTGTTGATGCCGATGAGGCCGATGAGGCTGTTGATTGAGGTGCTGCCACTTCCGCTTCCTCCAATGGCTCAAGATGTACGAGCCACGCATGGGCCCCTCAACGTGTGTAGTACTTGGCCACTTTGAACAATATCGGCTGTACAAGCTGTCATTTGTTGGTTGTTCCGGATTCCTCTACAAATTCTACCTCTGCTACTTCTCCTATTGTCTTCCGTCCAATGCACGGATGTTGTCGCATGGCGCCGTCGACTTCCACATAGACATCGCCGCTGTCCCAATTGATCAATACATTGTGATGGTACAACAAATCACGTCAAAGAATGACTTTGTGATCGCTCATTGGACATGACCGCCAGGCCGTAACATCCCCCATTTGCAGTCGTAGTGGTTCTTAGAGTCTCTCTATTTGCAATATCCTGATGATGGTTTTTCTTTAAAACCCCTGGTTTTGTCTCTAAACCCAGCTTGCAAACCATGCCGTTGCTTACAAAACTTTGAGAGGCCCCCTCCATCCAATAGTGTCAGTACCTTTATGCAACTCTTGTAACCTTGGGGTTGCACTTTTAGCATTATCACTGGTTGGTCGTCCTCATTCTCCTCATCGAACTTTGTGATGTGAGAAACACTCTGTGGCGTTATGAGCCATTGAGATGGTTATCGTTTGGCGCAGATTGCTCCTCTCAAACCAGATTTGTTCCTTTCACTCTTGCCTTTTTCCATTTTGTGATTCATTTTTCTGCGACTTCTCCCTCTTTTTGGCTTGCTGCTTACTTGGGCTGTTTCGGGCAATATGTGTGACTTTTACGCAGTTGTAGCAGGTGTGCGTGTCTCTCTGGTCAGTGGTATCTAATTCCATTGGAGTCAAGGAGTCCCTTTCATGAATTTTTCTGTTCCCACAATAATTGTGGTTGGAAGGTCCCCAACCGTAGTATTCCTGGATTCGAGCGTTGAAGTCGGTGCTGTTGATCCTTTTTGCTGCTGCAATCATCTGCGACAAGTCATTCGGAACGCTGAAGATGGCGATCGCTCATCAGATGTCTCGTTTGAGGCTGTTGTTGTGTTTAGAATAAAGTTTGTCAAGGTCATTGCCTGCACCAATGATGGTCTTGCAAAATCTCCGTGTGCACTCTGCCACGCTGGACTGCTCACAGAGACATTGGAGCTTGTACCAAGCATCGGACTTCTCATTGAGCCATCTAAAACGTGCGAGCATGGCGTGGAAGAACTTGTTCCAGTCGGTTGGTGGCGTCAATGCACTTTTCCATTGCGGGTTGATCTACTCCAAGGGTAGAACGCATGAAGTTGGAAATATGAGATGGGCACAATTTGTTGTTGATGAGGCCCCGCCGGTCTCTTCCTACCGTTGGATGGCCTTTAAATTGTACCACCAACTTAGCTTCATGCCACGCAAAAGGGCGGGCGCAAGGTCAATCTTCTTTCAATCATCGTTGACCCCAGTAGCGGTGAAGTCGTCGGCCACATCCGATTCGTCGATCGTTTGGAATTCGCAGGATTGAACGGATCAGGAAGAGCCGGAAAAATAGTGGGTTCATTTGAGAGTTGGATTTTTCTCTCAACGAGTATCGCTTCTTGTGCACTCACGTTGCCAAGAGCCTCCATCACGACGTTCATTTTTTGGAGCAGTGGGCTGTTGATCCCCTCGAGCACAAAGATACGTTTCGCTAGTTCCTCGTTGATCCGCACCTCTTGTCCGGTGCCACCTGTCCTTCCCGCTGTAGACGTCGATGTTGTCAATAAGGCTAGTTTACCGCGGTCCGATTCGTGACCAGGTTGGTCGTCGCAGCCGTTATGGTTGATCCAACTTCTGCGTAAACTGCCACGCCAGTGCTCGTTGCCTCTTCATAGTTCATGTATAAGGGCACGTTCTGCTACTCCATTGCTAAAATCATTGCCAAAGACCCACTGGGGATTGTCGGATGTGCTGGCTCACTTTATGTCGTTCTCGCAAAGTCTGCAAAGTATTGACGTGCAAGATGCGCTGACGACTTGTACGAGGTAGTCCTACGGATGGGTAAAGTAGTCAAATGCCTCTCCAGCACCGCTGCGCTGTGATACCAAGTGTTATGCCGAACGGATCGTAGATGGTGAAAAGGTAGAATTTGAGAGGCAAAACACAATTTGAGATTTGGGACACTCGAGCAATTTATAATTAGCGATAAGTGTACTTCAATGACAAATGTCGAAATGATGGAACACACATATACAAGTTTCAAGTTTCAAATGAGGCATAGTCGGGATCGTTGAGTCGATTGTTGATTGATGCATGTGGAGTCGCATCATGAGTGGTTGGATTGAGAAGCTCCTGTGAGGAATCAGGGGGCTTTGAAGATCGACGGCGAAGATGCGTGATAAACTTTTGTAAACATCGATGGTTCTCGGTGCGTCAAGAAGTCGACCAAGAGGTCGCAACACTTATGTTGATGATTCTTGAAGTTGGTCAAAGTTTTCAGATTGTGCGAGAAGGATCATCAGGGGGCAAGTGCAGTTGGCAGAATTGCCATCGATCGTCGGAGTGAGAATGGAAGTATTGCTACGCGGTGGTACATACGAGGCTTACATGAGTCCCTAATCTTTTTGAGTGGGTACTTTTGTTGCTACACAAACAGCTCATCGCGTTGCAAGAACCACGATATTCACTCTGATGGCCGAGGGCAAACCGGCCAACTGCCCCGTCCTCAGTGGATGTTCCCAAACCTTTCGACAGCTTCAACCACTCTTGCGAATCAACGAATAAAAGCACCACGACCTTTTGGTCCACTTCTCCATGCACCGAGACAAATCTGGACTTTTAATGATGCATCTCGCATCTTCTCCGTCAATTCTCAAAGACCCCCGACTTCTTGACGGATCTTCTCAAATCCAACCACTCACGACGCGACTACGCATGCATCGCTTGATCAAAAACCCAGGAACTCCGACTATGCCTCATTCGTTACTTGACACTTTTATACATATGTTCAATCATTTTGACACCTGTTGACGAAGTACACTTACCGTTAATTATGAATTTCTCAAGTTTCCCACATTCTAAATTGCCTTCTCCCTCGCAACCTCTACCTGTTCACCATCTACGCTCCGTTTGGCATAACACTTGGTATTAGAGCACGGCAATGCTAGAGAGGCATCCGACTACTTTACCCATCCGGAGGAATTCCTCGCACAAGCCTCCAGCACATGTCGTATGTCAAGTCTTCGCAGACTTCATGACTACAACATGAGACAAGCGGGCGAAACCGACGACCAAGAGTGGGTCTTCAACAATGACTTCGGCGATGGAGGAGCAGAACATGCTGATGCACACGAACCCTGAAGTGATAGCTAATGCTGACGTGGCAGGCTATGAGGTAGCTGGAGCAACCAGTACGGCTTTGACGATCAATCCAGTCGTGGACCCAACGGTGAAAATCCAGCCGCCCCTACCAACGACCTCGACGACGACAGCAGGGACGAGAGGCGGCACTGGACGACAGGCGCAAATCAACAAGGATCTGGCAAACCGGATCTCCGCGCTCGAGGGGCTGCTCCAACAACTCAACATCGCAATGGAGGGTCTTTGCAACGCAAGCGCGCATGAAGTGGTGCTCGTCGAGAGAACATCCCAACTCTTGAGTGAACCCCAAAATCGATGGCCACATCAGAACCTTTCGATCATGAAAAATCAAAAGGACCGATGGTTCAGTTGTGGCTAATGAGTTAAGAGGTGTAATTCACCGTTGTTGGGGTTAAGGACGATAAAAAGAAAATTGACCTCGCCGCCGCGCTTTTGCGTGGTACACCGTTTAGTTTGTGGTCCGACTTTAGGACCATCCAACGATAGCAGGAGATTGGCAGAGCATCTTCAATGACCAATGGCGCCTGTCTCATATCATCAACCGTAGCCTTTCTACCATTGGAGCAGATACTCACAGTTGCAAGAGGCGCTAACGCCACCAACGCACTTGACTGAATTTTCCCGCGCAATGCTCGCACCCTTTGGAAAACTGAACAAGAAGTCTGACGCACAGTACAAGCTCTAGCATCTTTGTCAACACTCCAGTGTGGCGTAGTACACGCGGAGATTCTGCGAGATCATCACCGGAGCATAAATCACCCCCGACGAAATCTTTTTTCATTACAACAATGGCCTCAAGTTAGGCATCCGATGAGAAATCGCTCTTTTTGGCATCCAGAACGACGTACCACAAATGATCGCAGCAGCAGAAAGGATCGCCAGCACTAACTTACAACGCTCGGATCCATGAATCCTACGGCTGGAGTCCTCCTAACCATAGTTATCGTGGAAATAGAAAAGGCCAATCCGCGGACTCTTGGACACCGATGGAAGTGGACACCGTTGACTAGAGAGATTCTACAATGCAAAAACGTCTGGCACATCGCTCGTAACTGTCGGAGCAAGCAGCGGGCTCAAAAGGGGGGGAATTCTTAGAAGAATGAGTTTAGAAACGACAAAAGACTAGACAAAAAGGCGCAACTCTTGTCCATGAGGAGCAATCTACGCCAAACGATTGCCCATCTGAAACAGCCTACATTGCCATAGAGGGTTTCTGAGATCGAGAAATTTGACGAGGGGTACAAGGACGATAAATCGGCATCCAGCTAAAACATCCAGCTCTGGGGATACCTAAGTCGTAGAACAGTAGGAACACTATTGGATGGAGGAGCTTCACACTCCTTCGTAAACCATGACATTGTTTGCAAGCTGGGTTTGTAGACCAAACCAGGGATGTTTGAAGGAGAAACCATTAACAGGAGACTACAGATACAAAGACTTTGAGAACCACTTTGACTACAAGTGGGAGATCTACACGATGTAACAGTCTCGAGGTCTTGTCCAATGAGCGATCACAAAATCATCCTCAGACGAGATTTCTTGTATTGGCACAATACGCACGTCGATTGGAATAGCGGTGACATCTATGTGGAAATCGATGGTGCCAAGGGACAACTTCCACGTGCATGACAGAAGTCAACGGCTGAATGAGGAGACGTGGAAGCAGCAGAGGAAGGCACGGAAGCCAAAAGGTGACAATATGTACAGCCCATATCACTCAACATGGCCAAGCACAGTACACGAAGAGGAGCTCGTGCGTGGCTCATAAATTTCAAGCCAAAGGAAGAAGCGGAAGTGGAAGCAACTGACTCATCATCGCCCTCATCAGCCACATCGGTATCAACAAAGTTTGCCATGGTACCTAAAGAGTTCGCACCACTCATCTAGGAGTTTGCGAACGTCTTCCTCGATGAACTCCCAAGAACTATACCTCTTCAACAAAACATCAACCACCGCATCAAACTAAAGCTGGGCAGCAGACCTACCATTCGAGGATCCTATTAGATGACCGATCATGAGCTGACCGAGCAAAAAAAAAGTAGCTTGATGAGATGCTCCGTCAGGGGTTCATACACACATCAACGTCACGATACGTCGTACCAGTACTATTTGGAAAAAGGGAAACCAGCGAGATGTAGATGTGCATGGATTATTGGGCGTTGAACGACGCTACCATCAAGAATTGCTACCCTCTTTCCCGTGCTAACAAAATTTTTGACCAACTCCGATGGGCTTGAATCTTCAGTGAAATCAACTTATGTAGCGGATATCATCAAATACGCGTGGCAGCCGTTGGCATCGAGAAGAAGGTGTTTTGAGTCCACTACGGGCACCTTGAGTTCACGGTCATGCCGTATGGACTCACAGATATCCCACAAATACGGCCATGATGTTCATGGCGGCAATGAACAACATTTTTCGTCCATACCTTGATAATTTTGTCATGGTGTAGCTCAAGGATATTCTTGAGTGCAGCCGCACCCCGGAGGAGCACAATGGACATATTTGAAAACACCTGGAAATTTAACAAAAAGAGAATGTTTTTGAAAAAATCTAAAAACAAGGCTTCGTTTGTCGTTTGATTGAGTTTTTGGGTCACATCATCAACGGCGGAAGGATCACCATGGATTGGAAAAAGGTGGCAGCATTCGCTAATTGGGTAATGCTGACTAACGTTCAAGAAATTCATGTTCTTCTCTGATTCAGTAATTACTACCGGCAATGTGTACGCGACTATGCCCGAGTTTCAGCGCCTCTTTTTGGGCTCACTCGAAAAGAGGAGAAGTGGCGGTGGGAAGACAGCAAACAAGAAGCGTTCATCACTTTACGGAACGCTCTGACCTCGGTGCCAGCCATATGATCAATCGATCCAACGGTCGACTATGTCATGGCCACGGATGCATCAAACCAAGCCATCGGCGCATTCATTTCACAAGACCATGGCAACGGTGAACAACCGGTCGCCTACATGTCTAAAAAACGGCGAGGCTGGAACTCAACTATGCACTACACGAGAAGGAGATGCTTGCGGTCATGCATGCATTCAAGACACGGCGATGTTGTCTGGAGTGTCGCTGATCTATCATGCGCACTAAACACCATGCATCAAAGTACTGCACAACGCAGCCAAATCTCAGCTGACATAAAACCTGATGGATGGTGTTCCTTGAATCCTGGTTTGACTACAACATCGAGTACCGACTAGGCAATATCGATCCGGGGGACACACTCGGCCGCCGACCAGATTTCATGGCCGACGTGGCAACGCTACAGCTATAACAGACCCGTACCTTCAGCGACTGTTCGCACGAGGCTACGACTAGCACGAGGGATATGATAAGAAAAACTTTGGTTCAAAACACCTTATTGGCGACGGCGCTTCACTCGCCAACTTGGCGTTTCCCCATACGACCAACTTTGCCCTCGATGAGTGCCACTACAGAGGACCAGGTGGTCACTTCGGAGAGGACAAGACGCTGAAAGAGCTGGCAAAAAACTATTAGTGGAACAAGATGCAATCCAACTTGACCAACTATTACAAAACCTGCGACACATGTCAGCGACAGAAATCCCGTCGCACGAGGCCACCCGGACTGCTGCAATCGCACACTATTCCGGCAGAACTATGGGCACACATCTCCATGGACTTCATCACAGGATTACTTGTCACACAAGAGGGATATGACGCAATCCTCATGGTCAATGACAAGTTTTCCAAAATGTCCCACTTCATCTCGACAACAACCACTGTCATCACCGAGGGAACAGCACATCATATTCCAAATAGCATTATGCGGCTACACGGCGTACCGGAACCATCACGAGCGACAGAGATGGTTGATTTACTAGCCATTTTTGGCGTGAACTGATGACTCGCTGTAGTAGCATGATTCAACTTTCAATGGCGTTTCATCCTCAAACTTACGGTCAAACCGAGCAGACAACTTAGACGCTCGAACAACTTCTCCAAACACTATGTGAACCTCACGAGACCGATCTAGCACAAAAGTTTCCAACCGTCAAAATCGCATGTAGTTCGGCAGTTTCCAGCGCAACAGGAAAACCTCCAATTGAAGTCGTGTATGGCAAACTTCCCGCCACACCAGCCAGATCACAAAGTCACAACAACATCTCAGAAGTCAACGCTCAATGCCAAGACCTCACCACCATATGGGAGGAAACACGACAATTTCTCGCAAAGACATAAGCAACGATGGAGCGAGCAGCTGACTGACATAGCAACGACGAAATCTTCAGCGCTGGTGACAAAGTCGTTGATAGCTCAACAAACATCAAACTCCGCAGAGCCAACTGTTTGAAGCTCAAACCTTGATGTTTGGGACCGTTTGAGATTGAGCACATGCAAACCTCTCTGTTTGCACGACTCAAACTCCCCGACACTATGACAATTCATCTGGTGTTCCATGTCAGCAGGCTCAAGCACTACTGGGACCACGTAGAGAACTTCCATGGCAGGGATTTTTCTTCTCCGCCTCCCAATCAAGTGGACGAAGACGTAGAGTATGGCATCATCAAGGACATCCTCAGCCATTGACGATGAGACAAAAGGATAGAATATCTCGTCATGTGGCACGGCTACGATGCCGCGCATAACAACTAGGAACCCTGCGACAACCTCGAAGACGCCGATCATCTCATACACGATTACTACAACCGTCACCGGGCCACATATGTATGCGAATACAAATATAGCGGCTGAAATGGGGTGCAATGTTGCTTACGAGGCATTCACAAGTCCCTAACCTTTCTTAAAAGGGCATTCTTATCATTACACAAACAACCTATCGCATCGTGAGAACTGCGATGTTCACTGTAACGGCCAAGGGAAAATTGGCCAAGTGTCCCGCCCTTGATGCATATTCTTGAACCATCTGACAACTTCGACCACTCTCGTGAAGCCAGGAACGGAAGTATCACGACCTTTCGTTCCACTTCTCGACGCATCGAGAGAAATATGGATTTATAAAGATGCATCACACATCTTCAACGTCGATTTTTGAAGACCCTTCACTTCTGGACGGATCTTCTCGAATCCGACCACTCGCGAAGCGACTCCGCAGGCGTCGCTCGATCGACGACCGAACGGCCCTGACTTTCCTTAATTGTAACTCGACACTCGTATGTATGTGTTTGATCATTTTGACAGTTGTCATAAAAGTACACTTACCACTAATTCAGATTTCTCAAGTGTCCAAAATTCTTAATTGTCTTGTGCCTCACAACCTCTACCTGTTCACCATCTACGGATCGTTCCGCCTAACACGCGGTGGGCTATTTGTGAAATGATAGAAATGGCCACTCGGAAGTATTAGCGACTCGTGTACGGAACACTCACTGGGAATGTTCCGAAAAGAAAATGCATCGACCTGGAGGTTTCAGAGCTAGGGACGTCAGGCTATCCGTGACAGTCAATTCTTCAGTCTGCGCCAGCAGAGGGAACCAAGTCCTCCGCCAGTAGCCGCTAGTCCGCATCCGTAATCCACAGAATCTTGCTCACCCAGTCGCGAGTCCGCAAGGCTACTTTCACAGTGAATGACGCAAAGCACATAGCATCTGGCGCTTTCTGGTCCACAAACCATAGATTTGCAGGAAGCGCCAAACGATGGACAGTCCGGACATCAATGTGCACACCGGACTCTTGTCATGGACGAAGCAAATTGGACGTACATGCCAACTAGCCTTAGCCACGCCTGTGCTGGTCCGCAAAATATGCTTACACATTATGCGCCAAATCGCACACCGGACTCACTGCCACAGGCAAATGCTGGCCACTCACTCTCCGTCCAGCCGCGGCCATGCGAACGGCAGCTAGCGGCTTGGTACCATACGAAGTCGGGTCGGATCCAAAAGGTCAGTAGGCCAAGGAACGGTCTGCACTGTGGTGTGTGGAACCACAACAGGACGTTGAACGGAAGAGAGTCGAAAACGCTGACTGCTGTGGATCTCAGTCACTCGGGTCTCTCTCCCTTCCGAACTCTGATCGGGACCACCCCGAGACTCTGCACGTTGGGTCAGATCGAGAGAAGCAGCAATGCACCGTCGCAAGCTGTAAGCACAGTCTCTTTGTCCTCCTGACGTGCGTTGCGTGACGATAGGGGATGGAAGAGTCGGCAGGTGCGAGGTTCACGACCTCTCCCTCGCCACCAGCTGTACCACCTGGAGGAATGATGGCTAACAGTGCCAGACGCTTCTGCACTTTTTGTCGTCATTGTCGAAATGCTGGCACGCCTGAGCGGGAAGAAGCGCGTAACTCATTTCACGGGCAGCTTTCACTGCACGGGCAGGTTTGTGAGGGGCAAGGGACGGCGTGACGGAGGCGAAATGCTGTCCCTGTTTTGTGACCAGTTGACACTAACCAAGTGAACTTTTTGCGACAATCGGTGGTGAACGCCGTACTTTGCAGTCTTAGATCGACAATTGCGAGTAGAACTGAAAAGAGAAGTTGGAGAGTCGCAAGATGATCCGTCTTTGTGGCTGACCGCGCGAAACCAGTGTGAACGCGTCGACTAACCACCGCGACGATGGTTTCGTCAGCACTTCTGTCCGGCCTCGCCACATTTGACTTGTGCACATTGCAAGAAGATTGTGCTTTGATTTCTGACGGTGGACGTTGAAACCCCGGATGGGTGGGGCTGTCTAGTTTGCCAAGACCCGTGGTAACAACACATCTCTTCCCTGTCTTGAGAAAGAGAGAACTCTTGTGTTAGGCGCCAACTTTTCCCTTACGATAGGGAAAAGAGCAAGCAACCTGCCTTCCCCATCGAACAACGTAGGCTGTTATCAATGTGGCCTTACGAAGGCAGCGTGCGGTAGGCCCATGCCCCCGGCCTTCAGCACTCTGCCGACCTGCTCTAGAGCACACACCTGGAATCCGAAGGGGAGAAGGGCAGTAAGGCTTCGGCCAGGGAACTCGCTGCCCCTGCTGTTGAAAACCTGAAGGCTTCCCGTTAGCAGTTGATAGGTCGCTCAAAACCTTTCCTCCATGAGTTACCGGTGACCAGTTCCATCAGCACCTTCCGGCTTTTGCGTTTAGTGCAGCCAACAGATGTAGCACAAGTCTTGCTAGGGGATGCGAAAACTGAGTGCACTCCTTCGAACCTCTTCTCTCGCTCGGACGCAACAAGATTCGCACAGGAAGGCGTTAGTCAGATCAGTCACACCAGAGAAGAGGTCCGATGTTGTGAGGTAGATCTGCTCCCTCCTCGTCCTCGTCCTCCTCCTCCCCCTCCCCCTCCTCCTGCTCCTCCTCCTCCTGCTCCTCCTCCTCCTCCTCCTCCTCCGTCTCCTCCTCCTCCTCCTCCTCCTTCTCCTCTTCCTCCTCCCCCTTCTCCTCCTCCTCCTCCTCGTCCTCCTCGTCCTCGTCCTCCTCGTCTTCCTCCTCCTCCTCGTCTTCCTCGTCCTCCTCGTTCTCCTCGTCCTGGTCCTCGTCCTGGTCCTCGTCCTTGTCCTCCGATCATCATCATCGTCCTTAGTGTCCTTGACCTCGTTTCTCTCCTCCTCATCTCAGTCCTTCTCGCCCTCCATCCCCTCTTCCCCCGTACTTCTCCCTCAACATGTGGCATTGTAAATCTTTCATCTTCCTCCTTTACCAGGGGCTGCTGCCACTGCTGCTGCTGCTGCTGCTGCTGCTGTTGCTGGCAGCAGCAGGCTGCTGTTGTTGCTTCTGCCTGACCTGCCGCCAGGGTGACTGCTGCTTCCTGCGTCATTGCTTCTGCTGATGGTGCCCCAGTCCACTTCTCGTCTTTGTTTTAGTTTATTCAAGTTCGCGTGCCCTCCTATTCCTGCGAGGGGCTCAGATGTTCCTGCTGATTAAATCTCACCCGCCTGTGCCTATTCTTCTGCAGCCTAAGCCACCCTGCCCTTGATCTAGATGTTGGGGTTGGTGCTACCTGGCCTGTTTCAAGGTTGCGGTTAAGTTTGTGTTACATGGAATGTTGCTGGTGCTGTTGGTGCTGGTACTTGTGCTGCTGCCACTGAGGTCATGCAACAGCAGCAGCTCCTGCTATAGGAACTGCTACCTCTGCACGCAGCTTGAGAGCTGCTAATGGTGTTTGTTTCCTCTCCCTCTTTTTGTCTTCTTGTTTTTTTTGGGTGCTTCATGATCTCTACAAGCTTATCTGGTCCGAGCAGCAAAGCCCACCCTCTGGTGCCAGTTATTCCCTAGCGGTAGCCACCCTGCTCCTGCTGTAGAGCCTGGTGCTAGTGTTGGTGATTCCCGGTAGGTTTCAGATTGTGTCGGATAAAATGTTTCTGGTGCCGTTTCTGCTGCTGCCACTGCGTTTCTGCTACAGTAGGAGCTGCTGCTACTGGAACAGATGCTTCTGCAATCGTTCATTTCTTCTTAATCTTGAGAAATGAGCGAGTGCTTCTTCAGAAAGCACTGAATGGCTGTTATCAAATTCAACTGAAATGCAACCGCAATCTAAAGAAAAAGATGTTTCTATCGGGAGCCGTCTGCTGGCCGACAAGGCAAAGGTGGTGGAAACAGCAGAGGCCAATAGTGATTGATAGCAACTGCCATGGACAACTGCATTGTTGACTCTGGTTCGCTTGATGTGGAAAGAGCCGCAGTCTTCCGAACCCCAATGCTACTGCCACATGATATAGTTATTACCATTGTGAGCTGTTTGCTGGCCGACAAGGCAATGGTGGTGGAGACAGTAGCGGCGCTGGGTGAGGACTCTGGTGCTCTGAGGTGGGGCTCTAGCAGCCACCTTTCTAACCTCAATGCTGCTGCCACATGATATGGCTGCAGCTACAGTTGCCATTTCTAGATGGAGAAGATGGAGTGGGATGTTCCACCTACATCCTTTTCAGTCACACATTTTGGGTGAGCTTGCAGTCCCAAGCAGACTGACAATTACTGTTGTTGCTGACAATGTTTTCCTCAGCTGGACCACAGCGTGCGAGCAGACAATGCCGAGCACGTTGAACAATGCTCCCTATGCTGCACAGTGAAGCAAAGTGCACGCCCACAAGCACCTCCAACTATTTAACATATCCTATCGGAGAAAGTTCACTGGCCAGGTTGTCCCTGAACCTGTTCACTGGTAAGGGCCCATCCTACCTGACTGGCGACTTTGACTATAGTTGAGCTGGTCTGCCTGGCGGCACCTACACCACATGTACTGGGCCACGGACAGTGCTCTGCGCTCGTTGTCCCTGAACTCGTAGACAAGACCTGCATGCCATTTGGTGACGCTATGTGGTTCCATGGCAGTGGAGTGGTCTCCTGACTGTGGTCCGGACTACCTTGGAAACCCTAACCTTAGTCACGCATGTTAGACCCTGGCCTTCCTCCTTGGCCATCCTCCTTGTGAACAGCTTCCTGCTGCATTCAACAGGAACGTGGAATCCGTCAAGGGCAATGTGCCACTGAGGACTTCTGTCTTGTTAGAGGCCCTTTGTCTCATGGTCCAAACCCCTTGCAACCTGAACGCAGAGCGACCCAGAGCGTCTATTGGACGCTCTGGGTCCGGCGGATGAACTCAGGACTTCCACCACCCTGAACATGAAGGAGATCAGGAACGACCACTTTCCCATGATTTCCGTATTCGGCTTCCTTATCAGGTCTATTTTCACTAGCACACATCCTCCTCAGAACTTGGACACACACTTTGCACACGCCTCTGTCCAGATTTAATGGGTGTGCACCATCTAAGTTTCTGACACTTCAATTTGAGACTTCTGGAGTGTGAAGCCGTTTCCTGTTTACTTGCACATGAAGTGTTAAATCACTCTGAAAGAATGCATTCTTGACCTTACCCATTCTTTGCTTGGCAGGGGCTTCTAGGTTGTGATTCGCCAACTCAACCAATGTGATCTTGCCACCACTTTTGTCAATCAGCTATGGACGCGCATGTGCAGCACGCAAGCAGCCAAAAGAGACGGCCAGCCAAGCAGTTTGTCCACGAGGATGGATCTGACTGGCTTAAGTATGGAGAGAAGTGCAACAGTGGCACAGTGAAGTGAGTCAACATGCCTCTTTCCTTTCAATGCAGCTTCTGATGGCACTGTGACACTTATGTCATCTCCCATGCATATGCCTTAGAGATTTTGACCTTGCAAGACGTAGCAAGAGAAGCTGACTAGCTGGAAGGCAGCTAAAGCAGCCTTGTAAAAATATTCCTATCTTCTTTTCTACCTTCCCATGTCTTTTGACCTTTTTCTTTTCCATTGTCTTTTCAGGGAGTACTTCCGCTGCCGTCATGATCGTGGTACCAACCTTGGCGGACCAAAATGCTCAAGCAAGAAAGTTGTGAGCACAGTGCCAACTTCACATGGATTTGATGTGGACACAGCATATGTCGGCAAACACAACCATCCTCCACCCAGTCACAAGAAACAACGGCAGTCGGCTACAGAGGCCAGAAAAGTGCGCAGCATCCCCTCATCGGCTTCCATTTTCGTCAAGCGTACAACTGTCCCTGCCTTTTTAATCTCTCAGGGGATTGTGACAGGCGCTGGTGATTGCTCTGATTCACATTTGGCTAAAAAAACTCTGAACTCATCGTCACCCATTTCAGGAGTTTCAGCTGCCCCTCCCCTTACATACCAGGACCAAGATATGGAAGCTTTTCTCATCCTTCTTGGCCAGGCAGCACTTTTGAGCAGTGGTGCATCAGGGTCTGATTTTGCAACCCTTGCCCAAGCATGTTGGCAGGCTAGTCAATGTGGGGAGAGGAATGGACTGCAAGGTCGAGGTAGCGGCAGCACAAGTGGAGACTCCACAAAATTGCCAATGGAAGGACTTCCTGCACAAGAAGGAGCTGGAGACGAACACAACAAGTGCAGGTTCGGTGAGCTTGGAGTGGAGGAGGGTTGGAACAGTCAGATGACACCTGGCTGGATGCAAGATGGGACAGAGGAGTCAGTGCCATTTCCTATGTGGAGATCCGCATCAGAATGCACAGCAGGAATGGAGATGGGCTGCACATTTCATTCATCCTTCATGTCTGTTGAGGAACCACATCTCCAACATTGGCTCGCAGAATCCACCAACAGTCCTGTTTTGCAGCAGGGTACAAGAGAGGAATGTGACCAAACTCAGAATGGGGCTGATGCCACAGATGGCATGAGGCGCAGAATGGAAGGACCAGGTGCATCGTTGGTGCAGTCGGTTGACAGTATGGGCCTAAGCAATGCTGAGAACACCATGACGACAGTCTCAGAATCACATTCTTCACAATCATGGGCAAGGTGCGACCATGTCCTGAGTTCTCAACTGGAAGCTTTGTGGAAGGAGGACCTGCTGCTCGGCAAATGAGGAGAGGTACAACAAAGACCTGAAAGTGGCCTCCTGGTCACACTACGCATTGAGTGGAGCTGAAGATTCAGACTTCAAGAAATAGAATAGATGGAGCAAGAATTTCTTTTGAGAGGAGCATTGTTTGTATAGATTTCAGGAAGAAGATTTTGATGACGTCACGGTATGTTTCTTATTTTTTACTTTCTTTCTTTCAAAATTCCAGTGACCGACTATCAGTCATTGCTCACATCTTGCATATCACCATTTGACGTTTATTTAGAAACAATGTTTTTGTCTTGTTCACTCTTGCAGATGAAAAAACTGCTCTAGTTCCCTCTATTTGTTGTTTTTTCAACCATTGGTTTGTATCAACAGATTTACACTGACCCTCCAGCAGTTTCTCATGACCTGTACAGGTATACAAGTGAGAATCAGTGTGGAATGGGTTCCTGGAAAGTATGCAGCTGGGAATGGTCATTTTGGGAGTCCAGTATCGGCCATGATTTCCCAACTTTATCCACTTTCCACCAGTGGCAAAGTTTCTACAATTAGTTTTTATTCGTTTTAGGATGTTGAGGCCCACCTATGTGGATTTTGGATTCTTCTGTTGACAGGGGTTTTTGTTCAAAACTGCTTGATTTTCTTATGTAGAGTATAAGTCTGACTTTGTTCTGGCTGCATTGGAGAATGTAAGCGGATTGTTGTTCAGTCAACAGCACATTGAATCATACAAGAAATAGGATGTCATGTAGTTGCCGCTGTTATCAAACTAGATCTGGGTGGCTTGTTGGCTTATATCCGAGAGCCACCTCACTTTTACTTTTCTTTTCTGGAACGAAATTCTGAAAAAGAGTTCTGAAAGCTGAATGCGATATCCACTATGCCAGAATGTGCATACCATGCTCAAGCACATAAAATGTTTAACATATTTCTTTGTCTACATGAGTTTCCAGAACCCCGTATGACCAAATCCTATGCATCAAGATCGTTCTATCTTAGGTCACCTCTGCCCATGTCCTTCTGCAATGTCCACGGCCACGCCACCCAAAATGTCGTGTAACCGCTTGGAACTTGTATCAGAGGAGCTGGAAAGCTGGAAAATGGATTTCCTCAAGGATATCCTACACAGATTGCTTCAAATGCCTTCTGGTTACTCCTTCAGCTCTCATCTTTTTCCCTTATGCTGTGGCCGGAACACCCAAAACAGCATTCTCACATTTTTGGTTCATCACTTGGTGGGAACGAAGGCAAATGGAACCAGTAACAGAGGCAAATGCAGTTAAAAACCGTAAGGAAGAACGTTAGAAGCACCAGTAGCAGAGGAATTCATATTCACATGAATAGGCAACCCCAGGAGCTTCTCTATGCAGTATCTCCTCCTCACCCAACACTAGAAATACCATTGATTTGGATTGAAAGCATTCCTGAATAATCTCATATCTCATCACTGGGGGAAAAAAGACCACCTACACCACCTAGAACAAGGATTATGAAGGCTGTCAAGATGTTTGAAACAAAATTATGTAATCCTTTGGGCAGGTATTGAAAACAGTGTTTGAAGTAGCACAAGGGACACCCAAGCGTTACCCAAGAACACTTAGGTGCAGTTTTTTTTGGATGATTCATTTTGAAAGTGGTCTAGTAGACACTAGATTTGGTATGGGCAACAAGAGAAGTAACACTGAACACAAAAGACGGTCTCGCAAGCATGAACAAATAACACTGTGAATGGCTGGTTTGGTTGCACCAACAAATATGTTCCTCTATTGTTTTGTTATTTTCCCTTTTTGAAGAGAAAGAGCTACAAGTTCTGATAGTGGACCCATGCGGCCAACCCCATGCCCTTTGCATATTGTGTGACCCATTGGTTAGGCTTTTTTTT
>SZWC01005880.1:102519-112530 GCA_023375785.1 Penium margaritaceum
CCACCCCCGCAGAAACTGTATGAGGGAAGTGTATGTGGTAGTGTATCGAGCATCCGTTCGGTAACACACGTTCCAACGACTAACCGGCTGGTGTATCGCAAAGATCAATATTGGTTGAGGTCATGTTCTCGTAATACACAGGAGAACAGAATAAACAATTACCGGTCTTGACCAAAGTGGCAAACAGTCTCGATTGTCTGTGAATGTGACTTTGCATTCATCTATCGGTGATAGAAAGGAGCAGAATAATCTTGCTAGGCCGCTTGTCCGTCCCTACTTGGCTAGTACCAAAGGAGATGGAATAGTGAGCCACCTCGTTCCACTGGGGAAATGGATACGACAAGAACGAAGTGGTCTCGGCTTTGTTCTTCCAACAAAAAGAGTTAAGCCGTCGTCTATTGTATTGTCCATTGGACAATACAAAGGACGACGTCAAGTACGTATCAAACATGTGCATCAGGCGTCGATTTGTACACCGGTTATCGCAAACAACGGAACAATGTACAACTAGGGAGTCAATAAAAATCGTTTGATAGTTATCTTTCTTTTGGTTGATAGTACAACAAGGGCTTGCCCTTCCGCGTTGAATAGAACAGCGAAAGGAAAATTACATCTCGGGGTCCTTCCGGAGGAGACAGATCTCTGGAACCCCAAATGTGCAGATTGTCAAGATTAGCAACAGAAGTAATCCATTAATTAATTGCGGAGATGACCAAATTAATGTTTCGGACAGTGTATATGTGACATGATTTTCTTGAACACCACATGTTATAGTATAGTATTCTTTGTCGAAGTTTCTTAGAAGATTCAGGAAAAAAAATTTCCTGTTAATCTATTCACAAGAAATTCTGAAGAAAGAGCGCCAAACTGGACTTGCTACTTATCCAAAACTTCCAGAACTTCCGTCATATGTGTTTGAGAGTTGCACACATCTTTTCAGGTTTATGGATTTGGGGTCATTAGTTGTAAATGTTTTTCCTGACCGTGCATACCCAGGTTTAAATTCCGTTCCCCTCCAATCTAATGCTTCTCATGAATCTTGCTTTCCTCTCCAGAGATCTGCCCAATCCTTCCTTTTTCTTGCAGATTGTAGCCTCCATTCATGGGTCTCGTGTAAGTGTTTTTTCACTGTATCCAAATATCACTTCTATTTCCTTTTGTACATAGACGCTGCAATTGTTTACTCCTTACGTTTTCTTGGATACCATTTATGCTCGTTTTCCCTCTTCACTTCTATCAATCTTCCTTTATTGTGACATTCCATTTCTATCACATTTCCATCACCACCCCTTTTTCTGAACTCCTCTCCCCTCTGTCCCTTCATCCCGTGCTGATGTAGTGACAACCACCACCTCCCCACTTTTTTCCCCCTCAACAACTAAAGAACCCACCTTGATGTTTTCTTCTTCCTGGTGCAGGCCATCTACCATGCCAACATGATCCATGTCCAGTCGTATTTCAACTTCCTGCAATGAGCTATTTTTTATTAAGAACGAACCATCCACTTATTCCTATTGTTGCATCCCACAATACAGGATCAGATTGTCGTATACAATTCTAGCCTTTGAATCAAATACTGACATCTGTCATTTTGAAAGGAGGAACAAGGCATAATGGTGGTGTAATATCAAGATTTCTCCACTTGAAATGCAATAGCATGACTCTTGAAAAACGAAGAATATATTTTTCTTAACGTTTCCAGACCCAAGAAGAAGAAAAAAACTATTTCTAATGATTCTTATCACATCACCCTACCGGAACTTTCTCCCTCCATATTCAGCTCCTTCCTTTGCAGGATCCTGCCGGTGGCAATTGCGTGGACTTGCCACTTGTTCTGGCACTACCTTGACCTTGCAGTCCATTCTTAAATTAATTTTCCTGCTAGCGTGCTTGGGTGAGGGTTGGAAAGCAAGGCCCAGGTGCGCCACTTCCCAAAACTGCTGCATAGCATGGAGAAGGATAAGAAAGACTTCCATACCTTGGTCTTAGCAAGGAATGTGAGGAGCGGCTTAAAATTCTGAACTGGGTTTCTTATGAGTGCATGTTTTCTTTAGCTTCATGTGAACTGGAGCTAAAACTGAAGCATTTTTATATCCCTTGGGTCGGGAAAGATCTATTCACAGATTCCAGATAATGTATCATCTTTTCAAAATGAGTTCTTGTTTGTTTCTTGCTAACAGCTTCATACTATGTGAACGATAACAGTTGGTGTGAACGATAACAGTTGGCTGGTTGTAAGGGTCCCATAACAAAGCCAATCATGGCACAGGAGCGTGGGAAGTTGTCTCTTATCCCATTTTTGTTTAGCAAGGACAAATTCAAGTTTCACAGGACTCAGAGTTTGGCTGGCATGGGTGGTGTGGAAACGGCAATGGATTTGGTTCTAGTATGGTAGGATGTGGCAGACTGATGATGCAGGACTTGGAACTTCCATGAATTGGTAATTGCTATCAGTATGAGAAATGGAACTTGCTGGAATGAACTAAAAGAAAAAAGAAAAAAGAAAAAAAAACAGGGGCAAAACATGAGAACTGAGTTTCCTAACGAATGAGATGCAAGCAGAGTTACGAGGTCAGTAGGCCCAGGAATGACAGAAACAGGGAGCTGTTCCTTTGGGATCTTCACCTCACTGAAATCCTTTCAAAAAAAATCTTGTATGTTAATCTCTTCACTTTTCCTGCAGAGCTTCCTTAAAGGCATGTTTTGTCTGAGAATTGTACAAGAGCATAAACAGCAGTGAGTAAGATAACCTCATTCTTCTTAGTAACTTGGGAATGAGGTTCTGTTAAGCGATGATTTTTTTTATGATGGAAATGGGG
Organism: Penium margaritaceum; assembly: GCA_023375785.1. NCBI lineage: Eukaryota > Viridiplantae > Streptophyta > Zygnematophyceae > Desmidiales > Peniaceae > Penium > Penium margaritaceum. Next base: position 105,339 of record SZWC01005880.1, read on the forward strand.
ATGAATTCCTGGTGTACGACACCTATACCTGCAGTGTGCAAAGATGAAGCAAATGTATGGAACTCAGGAAAATGAAGGTCATACGGGAGGGGGCAGAATATTCGGGGGAACTTCCTAATGTGCACATCTGAATCAGAGTGCACAGGAAAAATGGATATGGACATGGACTGCACCTTTCATTCTTCTTCCACGTCTCTTGAGGCACTGTATCCACACCATGGGCTCGGAGAATCTTCTGAAGCTCCTGTGTTGCAGCAGGGACCGAAGAAGGAGTGTTACCTTGAATGGGGTGGGGCTTATACCACAGATGGCATGAGGTGCAGACTGGAAGAACCAGCTGCATTCTTGGTGCAGTCGATTGACAGTCTGGACCTAAGCAGTGCTGAGGACATCAGTACAGTCTAAGAATCACATTCATCATAATCATGGGTCAAGTGTGACCAATTCTTGAGTTATCACCTCGAAGATCTTTGGAAAGAAGACCTGTTGCTCCATGAATTAGAAGAGATACAAAGAAGACCTGAGATTTGCCTCCCAGCCATACCACACATTCACAGGAGATGAAATCTCAGACTTCCCTCAACAAAGGTGATGGAGCATTCAGTTGTTAAGAGATGTGCATGGAAAATATAGCTTCCACGAAAAGGATTCCAGCAGATGAAGGGCCTTGGTGCAAGATAGGAAGAGACGAGTAATGAAGATCGATGCATAGGCGCAACATAACTTCTTCTAGAAACACGGTAAAGATTGTCTTACCCATTGATTTCCCCAACCACAAGTAGATTTAATTGCATATCCTGTGTCATGGACAGCCTGGACATTCTTGAATAAGAACAATGTGAAATGTCAAGAATATCATGTCTTAAGCTCTCTTCTAGAAAAACATTCTTGTGTTCATTTCACTCGCAGATGACCACAGATTCCCATTTGTACGTGTTTTGACAGTGCTACATTGGCCTTCAGCTAGTTGCCCATGGCCTGCACAGGACACTGATGAGGTCACATCCGGAACGGCCTTTCAAAAGGAATACAGCTGACAATGGTTGTGTTCAATATCTTAGAACGGCCGTGATTTTCCAAATTGGTTTGTATGGCTTACACGTGCCACGGGAGGCAGCGGCACACTTCCTATACCTATTTTAAGCCATTTGCGGAATTTCAGGCTCAACTCTGTGGCTTTTGGACTTTCTTGGTGACAGGATTGTTGGCCCAAAATGACTTCATTTTCTTGTTAGCCTGAAAACATGAGATTCTTCTGGAATGTAGGCATCTGTAGCATTGGATTTCTTCGTTGAAATGACGTGTTTTCCATATAAAGGAGCATTGGATTATGAAATAAAATCATTCTAGGTTTTTCAGAAGACCTTTTTCAATCTAATTATTGCAGAATATCATGAATCGCCACCAAAGGTACCACCTCTGACTATCTCCAGAAAAGGAGGTGACTCATCTGCACCCCTTCAACTCGGCCAGGGGTGAACCAGGTAACTGGATCCAGGAAACAATTGGCAGACTATGCATTTCAGTCATACCTGAATTTCCAAGACTTGGAAATTTTTGAAAATTCAAAAAGTTAAGTGTGAGGGCTGAACTTTACAGAAGGAACAGGCAGCACCATGGGTGGTGAATTACCTTACTAACTGGAATATCTGCACCAAATCATCATTTTCATTCTCCCATGTGTTCCACACTACGGTATCTGTTGTGTGGGAAAACTTGCCATAAAATATTTGTGAACAAGACACTTTTTTTTTCCGAACTGTTCTACAAAAAAATCAAATATTTCTGTGAAATTTTGGATTGGATTTATTGGATTCATGTGAAAATGTCATCTGGTCAGAACGGTGCACGGCCTCTAGAATAGTGGAGCAGAAAAAGGATGTGAGGGCAGTCTCAACTGGTGGCTTAGGCAGTTGGAATTCATTAAAACATCTGATTTCTTAGCACAATTGAAGTGGCTTCAAGTGCGGTCAACTGTCTGATGTGCACATGACAATCAAAGATCGGAGTTTGAAAATTGCATTCTTGTCTGAAGAAAGTTTGTAAACAGTGCACACGGATTTTAATAGTGGGAGAATCCAGTTGTTTCAAACGCCCCAGGTTATGCGATGAACGTTTTGCGACAAAATTCAAAAGGGGAGGGGAAAGGAAGAGTTCACATATCCTTAAATTCCCTTTGAAAAATAAAGCAAATGTGTCAGCCAGTATGCTAGCAGTACCTAGCTAAAATTCATCACCACCTTTCCATCTGTTGGGTTTTGGATCCGAGCCAACATGTTTTCATGTTCAATAAATCCTTGAATCCGTAGGCTTCCTTGAAATGCAAGCCAGAAGATTTACTGTGTTTGATGAACATGCCTTACCAACATGCTTGTGGCAGAAAGAAAAAGAAACAGAAAAACCATAACCAATGGGTCACACAGTATGGAAGGGGCATGGGGTTTGGTCACATAGGTCATCAAAACTTGTAGCTCTTTCCCCCTTGAAACAAATTCTTGTTTTAAAAACCTTATAGTAGAGGAACATATCTGTTGGTGTAACCACACAGGCCATTCACAGTGCTTTTCCTTCATGCTTGCAATAGCGACTTTTGTAGTCAGTGTTCCTTCTCTTGTTGCACCTATCAAATCGAGTATATACTAGAGAACGCTGAAAATGAATCATCCAAAGATATATTCACCCAAGTATCATTCCTCCTCCTCGTGCAAGTTCAAATCATGTTTTCAATCCCTGCCCAAAGGGGGCCAGAGGGGGGGAAGGAGGTTCTGCTGTTTCACACAAGAGGATTACATATGTTTTTTTCATCCATCTTCACTGCCTTCATAAACCTTGTCCTAGGTGGTGGAGGTGTTTTTTTTACCAGTGCTACTGGTTTTTATCTTTCTTTTTTTTCCTATTTCTTCCTTGAAATTCTTCTGGTTCTACTTTTGCTCCAAAAAATCTCACATTGGATGATGACAAGGCATGAGAAAATGAAGGAATCCTTTCAACCAAAGCCAATTGTGCTTCTGGTGTTGGGTGAGGGTGAGATGCTGCAGAGAGAATCTCCTGGGGTTGTGTATTCTAATGACTATGAGCTCCTCTGCTACTGGTTCTTCTAATGCTCTTCCTAACAGTTTCAAACTGGACTGCCTTTGTTCCCACCAAGTGAAGACCAAAAACTGTGAGAAATATGTTTTGGATATCACAGCCACAGCATAAGGGAAACAGATCAGAGTTGAATGAGTATCCAAAAGGCGTGAGACAGACATAAATGGAGTCAAAATCTTCAAAATTTGAAGCAATCCTTGTAGGATATCATTGAGGACCTCCATTTTCCAGCTGCCCTGCTCCTCTGATACAAGTTCCAAGCGGTGACATGACATTTTGGGTGGTGTTGCCGTGGACACTGCAGAAGGACAGGGACAGAGGTTACCAAAGCTAGAGCGGTTTTGATGCATAAGATTTGGTCATATGGGGTTCTGGAATCTCATTTAGACTAAGATTATGATGGAAAGTTAATGTGCTTGAGCATGGTATCCAAATTCGTGCACAGTGGACACAGCATTCCGCTTTCAGCATTTTTTTTCAGAATTCCATTTAAGAAAAGTAAAAATGAGGTGACTCTGGGATACAAAGCCAACAAGCCACCCAGATCTAGTTTGATAACAGCGGCTACCACAGCACATCCTATTTTCTGTATGATTCTTTGCTCTATTGACTGAATAAGAATCCTCTTGCCTTTTACATTCTGATGCAGCCAGCAGAAACTCATATTCATATGCTACCTAAGAAAATAAATCAATCAGTTTTGGGCCAAAATCCACATGTTTGGGCCTGAGCATCCCAAAATGGATGAAGCTATTAACAAAATGTTGGCGCTGCCTTTGGTGGAAAGTGGATGAAGTTGCAAAACCATGGCCGCTACTGGACTCCCAAAATGACCCAGCTGCACACTTTCCAGGAACCCACTGCACACTGATTCTCACTTGTATACCTGTAAAGGTAATGAGAAACTGCTGGAGGGTCAGTGTAAAGCTGTTGATACAAAACCAATGGTTGAAAACAACAAATAGAGGGAACTACAGTGGGTTGTTCATCTGCAAGAGTGAAACATTTTGTTTCTAAATATACTTCAAACCTTGATGTGCAAGATGTAAGCAATGACTGATAGTTTGTCACTGGGATTTTGAAGGAAAGCCAGTGAAAAAGAGAAACACACCGTGACTTCATCAAAATGAGATCCTGTTCAACTGCAGATGAGAACAACTGAACCACAATCCTTCAAAAAGTCATGTCAGGCCTATCCTGTCGTTATCACGACACATCTCTTGCATGTCTTAAACCACGGCTCTCCGTTTGTTTCCATCTTCTTCCTCAAAGCTATACGTACAAAGCTCCTCTCAAAAAACTCAATGCTCCATCTCTTCTATCCGATGAAGTCACAATTTTTAGCTCCACTAGATGTGTAGTGTGACCAGGAGGCCACTCTCAGGTCTTTGTTGTACCTCTCCTCATTTGCCGAGCAACAGATCCTCCTTCCACAGGGCTTCCAGTTGACACCTTAGGACATGGTCGCACCTTGCCCATGATTGTGAAGAGTGTGATTCTGGGACTGCATTTGCAATTTTCTCTGCATCCCTTGGGCCCATACTGTCACCTGACTGCGCCAACGATGCACCTGGTCCTTCCATTCTGCGCCTCATGCCTTCTGTGGCATCAGCCCCATTCTGTGTATGGTCACATTCTTCTCTTGTACCCTGCTGCAACACAAGACTGTCGGTGGATTCTGCGAGCCAATGTTGGAGATGTGGTGCCTCAACAGACATGGAAGCCGAATGAAAGGTGCAGCCCATATCCACTCCTGCTGTGCATTCTGATGCGGATCTCCACATAGGAAATGGCACTGACTCCTCTGTCCCATCTTGCATCCAGCCAGGTGTCATCTGACTGTTCCAATCCTCCTCCACTCCAAGCTCACCCAACCTGCACTTGTTGTGTTCATCTCCAGCTCCTTCTTGTGCAGGAAGTCCTTCCATTGGCAATTTTGTGGAGTCGCCACTTGTGCTGCCGCTACCTCGACCTTGCAGTCCATTCCTCTCCCCACATTGACTAGCCTGCCGACATGCTTGGGCAAGGGTTGTGAAATCATACCCTGATGCACCACTGCTCAAAAGTGCTGCCTGGCCAAGAAGGATGAGAAAAGCTTCCATATCCTGGTCCTGGCATGTAAGGGGAGGGGTAGCTGAAACTCCTGAAATGGCTGTTGATGAGTTCAGAGTTTTTGTAGCCAAATGTGAATCAAAGCCATCACCAGCGCCTGACACAATCCCCTGGGAGATAAAAAAGGCTGGGACAGTTGTACGCTCGACGGAAATGGAAGCCGATGAGGGGATGCAGCGCACTTTTCTGGCCTCTGTAGCCGACTGCCGTTGTTTCTTGTGACTGGGTGGAGGATGGTTGTGTTTGCCGACATATGCTGTGTCCACATCTATTCCATGTGAAGTTGGTACGGTGCTCACAACTTTCTTGCATGAGCATTTTGGTCCGCCAAGGTTGGTACCACCATCATGACGGCAACGGAAGTACTCCCTGAACAGAAAATGGGAAAGAAAAAGGTCAAAAGACATGGAAAGGTAGAAGAGAAGGTAGGAATATTTTTCTTTAAGGCTGCTTTAGCTGCCTTCCAGCCAGGCAGCCTCTCTTTTATGTCTCGCAAGGTCAAAATCTCTAAGGCATTGGCATGGGAGATGACATAAGTGTCACAGTGCCATCAGAAGTTTCATTGAAAGGAAAGACGCATGTTGACTCACTTCACTGTGCCACTGTTGCACTTCTCTCCATACTTGAGCCAGTCAAATCCATCCTCGTGGACAAACTTCTTGGCTGGGCGTCTCTTTTGGCCGCTTGCGTGCTGCACATGCGCGTCCATTGCTGATCGACGAAAGTGGTGGCAGGATATCACAGGATCACATTGGTTGAGTTGTCCAATCACAACCTAGACGCCCCTGCCAAGCAAAGAATGGGTAAGGTCAAGACTGATTTCTTTCAGAGTGAGTAAACATTTCATGTACAAGTAAACAAGACACGGCTCTACACTCCAGAAGTCTCAAATTGAAGTGTCAGAAACTTGGATGGAACAAATCCATTCATTAATTCTCGACAGAGGCATGTGCAAAGTGTGTGTCCAAGTTCTGAGGAGGATGTGCTCTAACGAAAACATGCTTTGTAAGGAAGCGGATTACGGAAACCATGGAAAAGTGGTCGTTCCAGATCTCCTTCACGTTCAGGGCGGTGGAAGTCCTGAGTTCATCCGCCGGACCCAGAGCGTCGAACAGACGTTCAGGTTGCAAGGGGTCTGGACCATGAGACAAAGGGCCTCCAGCAAAGGCAGAAGCCCTCAGTGGCACATTGCCCTTGACGGATTCCGCGTTCCTGTTGAATCCAGCAGGAAGCTGTTCACAAGGAGGATGGCCAGGGTCTCACATGAGTAAATAAGGACCAGAGGGTGGGTTTTGCTGCCCGGACCAGATGAGCTTTGAGAGAGAATGAAGCACCCAACCAAATGAGGAAAAAAAAGGAGGGAGAGGAAAGACACCCAGGATCCAGTGCATCACCATAAGCAGCTCTCGACATGCATGCAGAGGCAGCAGTTTCTGTACCAGGACCTGGTGCTGTTGCAGGAGCTCAGTGGCAGCAGCACAAGTACCAGCTCCAACAGCACCAGCAACACTCCATGTAACACGAACCTAACCGCAACAGTAAAACAGGCCAGGTAGCACCAACGCAAACCTCTACGTCAGGGGCAGGGTGGCTGAGGCTGCAGAAGAATAGGCACAGGTGGGTGAGATTTTACCAGCAGGAACATCTTAGCCCCTGGCAGGAAGAGGAGGGCATGCGAACTTGAATAAACTAAAACAAAGGCAAAAAGAGGAAGGGGCACCATCACCAGAAGCAATGACGCAGGAAGCAGCAGTCACCCTGGCGGCAGGTCAGGCAGAAGCAACTACAGCTGCAGCACCAGCAGTAGCAGCAGCAGCCCCTGGTAAAGGAATGAGATGAAATGTTAGCAGTGCCACATGTTGAGGGGGAAAGTGAAGGGGAAGAGGGGATGGAGGGCGAGAAGGACTGAGATGAGGAGGAGAGAAATGAGGTTGACTAATGACATTCATGATGATCGGGAGGACGAGGAGGACGAGGAGGACGAGGAGGA